>PVKE010001446.1:63817-100201 GCA_004027555.1 Craseonycteris thonglongyai
ATTTTAACTTTAGATTTAAAAGTAAAACAAAAAACAAAACAGTATCATCTTCCTCTTTTTTCCAAGTCCACTTGAAGTAAGTGGTCTGGCAAGCTTTGCTTTGGTTTCCAACTAGATAGAAGGAAATGACCTCCCATCACACCTTTCTCTGTTCCATATTAGCCCTGCCCTTTCTGCAAGTCATGGTGCCAAAAGGGGTGAGAAGAAACTGGCATGCTGTGGAAAGACATTCCTGAACCAGCTCTGATAGATAGGAGCAGAGAGCTGCAAAGTAATAGATATGCATATGGACAGATACACTACATTCTTTGGTACCTGGATGCTTCAACAATTAGGAGGTGTGTCTCTCTCTTTGAAAGAATCAGGCTCCGTCTATCTTAATTACCAGGAAATTGGTTTTGAGGACTCATGAATATAAATTAAATTGTCACTGTTCAAAAGGACACTGTCTGATTTCCCTCTTCTGAGAAACACAGCATTCATGGGAAATGGTATTTAAGTGACAAGTCAGGAGATAATTTGTGGCAATCAGAACACCTCACTGTCTTTCACTGCTAACCCATCAGAGGGAGGAAAATGCATATATATATAATCCCTCCTTCCAGTTTCTTCAGTGACAATGGGAAAAAAATTATAACAATACCACAGGGCCAAAGAAACAACAAAGATTTAATTATCGGAAAAAAACAACTGATAGTTGTGTGAATATTCTCCAAAGAAAATTTTAACAGGGAATTTTCCCACTAAATTAACTGCTACAAAAAGCAAGGCAGCATTCAAGCAGCTAATTGCTATAAACCAAAAAGAGATCCCAAGAATTTCTTCCCTAATGAGCTTTCTATAACCTAGTAATAATGTCTAAGCATCACTTAGAAAAAGCAATTTTCTACCAACTGTAGGAGTCTATAAACCCCTTAGTATATTTTACTTATCCTAGTTTCTTATTATTATTGATTGTTATAAGACCTTCAAAGAGCAATTTGTTACTATTCATATATGGAGTTCTTTCCCGCCCATGGCCTCTCTGTCTTGGAATCCACCGAAGCAGGAGAGACTGAGGATCGCCTGCAGTCCTCCTCTCTCCCCGTCTAAACTGGGGGTTACTGGCTGATACAGACTCTGGACCAAGTGGCCCATTACTCACAAGATGTCAGCAGGGGAGTGTCTAACATGAAATGCAAGCACGGATAATGTAAAAAAAAAAAAATGAGAAAAAGAATTGTAAAATTCATTAGCAAAATTCACTTACTTTTAATTTATTTTCAATGTATTCAAACCTCATAAAAAGAACAGAAAAGCAGTGCAAGTATGAAAACCAGCCTCAAGAAAAATGGCCACATATTTATCTAAGCACATCCTTTTAGGTGTGTAAGATTAAGATAAGAAGAAACAATTGTTTCTTAAAATAAAAATTGGGATTCATTCTCCCTATGTCTTAAGTCTCCAAATCTATTCTTTTCAGAGGCAAGACATTTTCTTCAGGATTCCGTTGTTTCAGCCTAATGCTCTTGGCAAAATAATGAGACTGACACATGAAACATGCCTCAGTCTTCATTACTGATTGTGCCTCCAGGGACCCTCTCTCTGGTTCTTAAACACACTAGACATACATGACAAGAGACACCTACCTCCTTACGCTGTCAAGAGAGGAGAGAAGGAAATATTGCAAAGTAATCATCATGAATGCACTATATTTCAACTCTTAGCTGCTTCCAAATTTTAATATTTGAATAAAAGAACATGGCAAAAGTGAAGGTTAGTGTCAAATATCTAATAATAATTAATAATAATAGTATGAATCACTTACATTTATATAATATACTAAATTTATAAAATTAATAATAGTTATAACTATACCATATAAATTTATATATAAGTATATTACAGACATTAATTTACATATATACACCATGTATGTATATATCATATTACTCTATATAACATATGTATGTCTGACAATACATAACACATAGTTATATTTCATCTATGTATCTGTAATATTATATATCGTGTAGATATATTTATTACATTATATATGCATATTTTACATTTATCTATATAGAACACATAAAATGGGTGTCCCAAAATTCACGCAAGAAGTAATTTTGATAGAAAACACAGGTTTATAACGAAAAATTGCAAATTTTTTATTGATTCATAAAGTTTACAGTATAGGGTTATGTATGGAATAGCATGTCGGGTAAATGGCCTCCACGGCTTTGCTGGCACATACACACTCTTTTGTTGAAATTTTCCATGACCTTTTTGCATAAATGTGGCTGAATTTTGTTGATACAGTGCTCAATTTCCTCCTTCAAGGCGTGGGTGGTCGTGGGCTTGTTGGCATAAACCTTAGACTTCGCCACATGCCATACAGCCCGAGAAACAATTCACCTGCTGCATGAGTCACTTCCTGGTCATGTAATTTCCCATTTTGGTGATCAGAATTGGCCGCCCAAATCATGTGATTTAACACCGCTGGACTTTTTTCTTTGGGATTTTTTGAAGGCTAAGGTTTATTCCAACAAGCCATGCAGGCCATTTACCCTATATGCTATTCCACACATAACCCTATACTGTAGACTTTATGAATCAATAAAAAAATTACATTTTTTAATTATAAACCTGTGTTTTCTATCAAAATTACTTCTTGCGTGAATTTTGGGACACCCATTACACATGAAATAAATGTATACATCCCAAATTCTAGCAGACTGTGTGTATATGTCAAATTGTGTCATTCTCTAATATTTTATTCATATTGTTTTACTCTTTTTTGAAGCTTTATTTTATTGTTTTGACAAGGAGACAGAGACAGCGAGAAGAGGAAGGGCCCTGAGCAGTTTCCATAGTTATACATTATCAATTTTCAACATGGTTTCATTCCACATCCCTCCTCCCAGGCAGCTTAGCCCTTAGATGGGCTAGGAGTGGCTGAGAACTTGCCTTCCTCCTGCCTGCTCCAGGAGGTTTGTGTCTTTTTGTGTCTTTCCCCTTCTGCTTTTCCCCCTCTTCTTTTTGCCTTCCTTGTTTCCATGTGCTTGCTTTCAGTCCAGTTCTGTACATCAGGGGATCCGTTCCTTAAGAAAATAAGGCTTTTTCTTCTTCTACTGCAGTGTCAGGAACAAACTGACTACTGGCCTTCAGTGCAGATATAATGATTGCTAATGATTACACAAACCTTTTTCCAGATTTTCTCAATTACCTGTGTGGCCTGCTCAGATCCAGCTCAGACTAAGTGTCACCATCCATTTTCTGAGACCCTCCCAAGTGAGCAGGGCATGGAAAAGATTCCTAATGGAAACGTGCCAAGTACCGCTCGAAGGAGCTGCTAAACTGTTTTCCAGAGGGTCAGATTGGCACTTTGGGGATGTGTGAAGTGAGGGGTGTTTATGACTCTCCCAGCTTCACTGGGATGCTGATCCTTCTTGCACAGTTTCCATTGTGGTTTTGGGCATCCTGAATACTTGACACATGAAAAAACTTTGGACCAACTTTAGGGCTTACCTCAGGTCTGGAGGACTTAAGGAGAGTCCTGAGCGAAACTGCTATAGGACAGAGAAACCACAGTCTTTAGATTCAGAATCCCAGCTCTATAACCTACAAACTTTGTTACCCAGAGCCATTCTGTCTCCTCTACGAACATCATTTCACTCATGGATAAAACAATAATAACTATTATTTCCAAAAAAATCATTAGAAATCTGACATGAGAAAGCCGATGCAAGCTTATTGCAAAGCACTGAATGCAGGCAATACGGTAGGTATTATTGTAAATCATGCTGATAGTCTATTATAGTACTTTACTCAGGAATCATTCTCAGGCTCAGCCCCCATGCACAAGTTATAAAGTTTTAATTCTAGCACAAAACATGGATGCCCAAGACATGCCTCCAGCTGAATTCTATGCACACACATGTAGACACGCACCTTACCAGAAAGGTAATTTTGATGTTCAAGGGAATTTTTTTCATTTCTCTTAAAATATTTCATAATATTTTAATCTGAAAATCTTCATAACTTTTTAGTGATGGTGTTAAAAAATCAAGACAAAGTCATGAATGTCATTGCTACCATGCACGGCCAGGCCCAAACCATTCATTGTAAGCGTGAGCAGACTGCGGAAATTAGCTCTGGGTGAGGGAGCCAATTCATAGAATCACGTAAGTTTTCTCACATGATGCTTTCCAGTCTCTGGTTAAATTTTCCTTGGGTTCTAGCGGCACCCTCAGATCTGTGTTTGATATATTTCCCATTTAGTCTCTAGGTTCTCCCCCAAATCCTTAACATTCCTCCTAGCTCTGGCTCACGCAGGTACCACAGATTTAAAACTCTTCAACGCGTGTTTTCTCATCTTCTTCTCCCAGGAGCAGCTTCTGTTCCCTCTTTTCCAGCTAGAGCTTCAGGTGTCACATTTGTTTCCCTGAATTCTATGCTAGGGAGGGATCCAAAGCATTAAATGGGAGATAACATTTCCTGCATACTTCACCTCTGGAAAGAAAGAAGAGTGAAACTAGCAGGAAGGCGTGGCCCTGATTTTCCACTTAGCTTTATTAGTAAACAAAACAGCCGTTCATGTATTTGCAAATGAAAGACAAGTGACCTCTTTACAATGAGAAATAAGAAGTGAAATAAGAAGTGAGCATATTTCAGATTTTTGTAGGTGCTCATGCACATCAGTTCCAATTAAATATCCTCCGTCTATTAGTTCTCTGACATTCTGCTTGACCAGAACGTACTAGGAATAGTCACTGGCAGCCTCCACTGATGATCAGGGCTCTGGCCTCTGGCCATAGAAGTCTGCACAACTAATTCTCAAGGACTGTGACCTTAACTGCCTCTGGCTAACACTGACAAGGCAAGTCACACAGTAAAAAATCCTTTCGGTGTTTAGTCACAGATACCTTTAGTCTAGTAAGGTATATACTTGTGAGCCATATCAAGAACCTCTGGCCTAATTCTCCTTGCTCTCTGAAATGTGACTGTAGGCCCATGGAAAAAACAAATTTTTTTTTACCTATTTTTGTGTAAGTTTTTGTATTTATTGAACAATCTGAAAAGGCAGAGTAACTAAGGAAACCAGCATTTCCTAAATGCCACACTGAAGGTACCACCGTGCCCTCTACTTTCTACCATGCTCTCCCCTCTGCTTTCAAGTCAACTATACGCCTCCACCAGCGTCCAGGGAACTACCATGGAATGAGAATTGATAACCACATCCTTACTCTCCCCCAACATTGGGCATGAATCATTTCCTTCCTTTGCAATAAGATCCAGGGGAAAGACTTTAAAATAAGATGCATCAGCCACCCTCATGGCATGAACAAATAGTAACAAATCAAGTCCCAACAGGAGTTAATAAAAATGTCAATTAATATATCAGAAGTCATTATGAGACATAAGGAAGAGAAGCAAAATAGTAATTACTCAGAAGGAAAATCCTTCCCTGAAATAAATTTAGTTCATGAGACAAAAGAAAATTATAGAACACATTTGTTTCTTATTCTTAGTAATATAAAAGAAAGCTTAAGCTCTGTTAAACAAGGACAGGCCTGGATAATGTATAAAATTCAATGGGAAATAATTGCCAAATAAAATGGCCAAATAAAATGGTCACTGGAAAGAGTAAAAAGCAGATTTAAATTGAAAAAATTCAAATTAACAATAACATAAATGAAATAGACTTACAAATCATGTCCAGAATCTAAAAAAAAGAAATGGAAAATATGAGAGAAGTGAGTATACAAAGGAAAATAACCATTAAGATCTAGGTTACAGTTGAAGAACAAGAAAACTTAAGTATAAGTTAATTATCAGAACTAATAATCAAAGTTATTATAACATGCCTTTTATGATCAGACTGGAACTTGGGCCAAGTCTAATGGCTTGAAGATTGTACACTGCAACCCATAGTGTGTTATTAACTAACATTGAGTTTGAGATGGACAGCGATTACTTGGGAACATGCAAGTAAGCAAGTCAGCTATCAAAAATGAGTAAGAGGGGAAGCTGGGATGGCTCAGTGGGGTAAGCGCTCACTTTGCAGCTGTGGGGACCAAGGATCGAATCCTGGCCCCGGCCCGTGCGGACCCACATGCTGAGCTGGGGAGTGCCCCCAGTTCAGTTCTCACTGGGGTGAGACCCCGGCCCAGTTCCTGCCCTGTGCAGTCCTGTGCCCACCTGTGGAATGAAACTATGTGGAAAAACCAATGATGTGCAACTACGGAGACTGTTCTGGGCCCTCCCCCTTCTCTCTGTTTCTGTCTCTATATCTCTCTGTCAAAAACAATAAAAATAAATATAAAAGGTTAAATGTTTAAAAAATGAGTAAGAGGGACAATTATAACTGTAATGCCTTAAACACTTTAAAAATATGATTGCCTACGGAACTCTAACAAGTTGGATTCAGATCTTTCCTTTCGTAACATAGATTCCCGAAGACAGTCATATAATATTTATAAAACTTTCACTGCACAAGAGCTAAGAAATGGTCCTTTCAAATACTACCAAGCATTTGAAAATACAAATGTTCAGGTAGGAAAGTCTCCGGGAAAATGCTCAGTGACACACTAGACCACTATATAGAAATCAGAAAAATAATTCTCTATGTGATAATTGGTATTAAAATGAGGATAAAAGATAGAGAAATATATAAATAACTTGTTAGGTAACTAATAATTATACGAACTAAAGGTCAAAGCTGATAAATCTGCATTTTTATTATAGATATAAAGTATAAGGCAAGCAGAAAAGATTTCTGAAATTGAAAAACCCACATAGATGTGGGTTTATAAACTTCACTTACAAGTGAAGATTTTATCTAATTTTTACTTTGATTTGATTGAGGGGGTCCCTAATGACACTCAGAGGCGCCACTGTTGATCTGGTAGGAACCCATTGAGGACAAAAGCAAACATTTTTGAGAAACAAATAGTTGGAATATCTTATTCCCCAAGGTTTGATTTCCAGCAACCTCCCTTGGCTCACATTTACTGAGCGTCTACTGAGGACACTGAGTGTCCACAGCTGAAGGATGTATGTCCTATTCTAAAAATAAAATGAAAAAATAGATCAGTGATCTTAGATGAATAATCGTTAAAAAAAAAATTGGAAAGTTGAAAAGATTGAGAATGAAAAGAAGGAAATCAGAAATACAATGTCTTTTGTCCCAAGGATTAAAAACAATTGTTCTGTTTTATACAGGGATGATTAAATGAATGCAAATTAAGACTGCTTGTGAAAACTTTAATTATTACATTAAAAGCCCATTATCTAACTTCCAAATCACTGTCACACACATGCAGTCATGTACGGCCGGCTGCGGGCCCATTACTCCCTAGTGTCCTCCCCACTTGGGCATAGACACACCTCAAAATTATAGCTAGACACATGACGGGCAAGGAGAAAGCTACGTACCCCTACCCCCTTTCATCCACGTGTGTGAACATAACCCAGGGACAACAGGTATCGATGGAAAAAGTGAATGAAACTCAGAGGACATGTTTTAGAGGAACCATGTCTCTGTCTCTGTCTCTCTCTCTCTCTCTCTCTCTCTCTCTGTCTCTCTCTCTCTGGATGGTTAGATTGAATAAAGTACATAGGTAACATATGGTTACCTCTAGGAAAAAATAATTATAATAATAAATAACATAAAGCTGTATGCATGTATGCAGGCACGCACACATGCACACCCACACACACATGCACACAAGCTCACACTGTCATCTTCCTTACATATGCCCCAGCAAAAAACAAAGAAGAGACAATCCATATTGCAAACGATATAAAACAAAGCATTAAAGGCAGAAAAAAAAATAATGGCAAAAGTAAGGCCAAATATTGCTGTTAATTAACAAACTAATCATCAAATAAAAAGTTTTAGAAATTAAACAAAAGTTAAACTATTATAGTTATTAGTGAACATGTATTTAAGATAATACTATAAATTATTTTATTTTTCATCCACTAAGTATGGCCAAATGTATAAATTTTATTTCAGCTATTTTCCCTACCTGCTGGGGTTTTTTTGTTTTTGTTTTTGTTTGCTTTTGTTTTTATCATAGACTGTTTTGCAGATTTTCCTATTCATACCTCAGGTCATCCTTCATCTCTTCAGATTCCTGTTTATATTATTTTTTAGTGATTTTGTATCATTGACCTTTCATAGTCATTGCTTCTCTAAATATATATACTCGTATACATTATATATATTTTAAGGAATTAAACCCCTTGCAGGATATTTAACTCTCTCCAAACTATCCATGGAGACACCTGGTCCCTCCTGACCCATTTACCTAACCCCATGTGCCGTTATCAGTTAGGCTATTAAAGCAAGAGGGGTTATTATTGGAAATACAATCACAATACATGGACCAAGAAAACATGATAGTATTTTTTATGTATTAATCCTGCAAACCAATAGTACAAATAAATGTTAGAGTCTAATTCAACCCAGGGAGGGATATTTTCTAAGTGTGGATGTTCTGGACAGGACCAAATTTTAAGAACCCTTTGGCATGGACCAACGTCTTCATGGATGTTTTGGACAGAACCAAATGTCCACTAATCGACTAAATCTTGAAACAGGAATATACCATAATCTAAACATGTATAGACTCATATTTGCTATATTTATCAGTCTTTTATATTACAAACCTCTTAAATGTAGCGGACAGTGGCAAATTTGGCACAAACATAAGTCTAGGCAGATACAAAAGGATGTTAGACATAGTTGAGAACATCAATTCAGAAAAGAAACTGAAACATGCTCAGCTAGGAAGAGTGATCATTAAGAAATTGAAAAGAAAGCACAGCTCTAAGAAAGAAACAGAAAAATCAATGTGTTATGTTTTTCCATAGTAGCAGAATATAGGACCCATTTTTCACTGAAGAAATGGAGAAAATATGAAAATCAGCAACTTATCAAAATCAGACACTGAATACAAAACAATTCAAGGGAAAAAAATCAACAATCATAGCATAATAAAATAGTTAAACCTTCCGAGTACACAGTCCATTTTCAAAATACATACACACACATCCACAACACTCACCAACACCATGCACACGCACACACTGCCTTATTGTAAAAATGCATGCACCCAATAAGGGCTTTTAAATATCCATATATGAGAAATAAAATATTGGGCCAAATTTTATTTAATATCATTTTTCTAATATTATATTTAACTTCAGTATAATAACTGTGGCACTTTATCTTTTGATCCTTGCTTACTTTCCATAGCTGTTTATATAATAACTTTATTCCAAGTGATCAGTTTTGTCCTTTATTTAACTGATACAAAGACTAAGGATCTTGTTAATAAAAATTCAATAATCAGGGGAAGCAGGGATGGCTCAGTGGGTTAGGCGCTCACTTTGCAGCCCCGGGGACCGAGGATCGAATCCAGGCCCTGGCCTGTGCGGACCCATATGCTGAGCTGGGAGCTCCCCCAGTTCAGTTCTCACCAGGGTGAGACCCCGGCCCAGTTCCTGCCCTGTGCAGCCCCGCCCACCTGTGGAATGAAACTATGTGGAAAAACCAATGATGTGCAACTATGGAGACTGTTCTGGACCCTCCCCCTTTTCTCTGTCTCTGACTCTGTATCTCTCTGTCAAAATAAATAAATCTTCAAAAAAAAAAAATCAATAATCATATTTAAAATTACTTGGTTACCTCCTGACACTGAGAAATAAACAATTACAGTTTAATTTTAAAATTTCTTAACAGTAAGTTATACTTCTAGCTTATAAATGAAAATAGTTTTGAGTTAGATGTATAATATCTATCACAATATTAAAATGTACTTACTACTAAAGAGATATTTCTTTACAGAGTAAAAGCCTCAAATAATATCCTAAATACTATGTCACATTTCATTAACCATTAAATTGTTTGTAAAATAAAGTAAATTTTATTCCTGGGAACAAAAGTTTAAATCATTTTCTTGCAATTATCACATTAAAGTTTACTGGTTTCAGAAAAGGGACGTGGACATATTAAAAGATTCTGAATTCATCACGGTTTCAGTACAGTGAGAAGTTTAGAAAAGCTGCCTATTCTGAGGCATGCATGAATTCTGAAATGCTTGCCTGGAGACCACCTTTCTGCAAGGGGAGCGGGTATTTTTTCTGTGGCCCTTCCCATAAGGCCTGTGTTCTCTGGGCTCTCACAGGAAGCGCTGGGCTAGTTATCTAAGTATAGAAAACTAGTCTGACATTTTATCAGATAAACACGATATGTTCACCTGACTCTTTTAATCTGTGTTTTGAGCGTAGAACACTAATACAGAAACCCAGAGCGGCCAAGCAGCCAATTCAGTTAGGATAGAGCCCTGCGAGGGCTGAAGGCTGTCTCCATCATTTCTCCAGGATGGCTCCCTTAATGTCACATCACTCCCCTCCTTCCCCAGGCACTAGTGCATCAAAATGCACACCAGTGAGCTGTGGGGCTACAGCTCCTTTCCAGGTAGTTCCTGGATAGCGGGGTAAGGGGCTGGGTTTACAGATCTCCAACACAACTCAGCTTTCCTTATACTCAAAGGCAGAGTGGGATGGCTTCCATACAGGACAGAGAAGGAATGCTCTCGCTTTGTAGTGCAGTCTTGGCCTCCCTCCTTAATCCACAGGAGTCGGGAATGTAGAGCCTAATTTCAAAAGATGTGCTTATACCAGATTAGATTATCACATAAGTTCTATCTTGCATGCTAATCTTGATTATTTAATACTGTTTTTCTTGAGGCTATTTCTGAATTACTAGAGAATAGATTATAGCAGAGAACAGACTGCATCATTCAGTTTTCATAATGGAGGAGGAATTGTCGTCCAGGGCTAGTAACTAGAATCTCTAATATAGAAGATTGGTCTATAGGACTTCATGCTATAGCATCATTTTTAATAATGATGTTACTAATAAAATAGTAAATAAATTTATTGTGTTAATAAAATGAAAGCATAAGCCATTTTTACAACCTATCATAATGTCTTCTTCTGGTCTTCATTTTTAGCCATTTGAGTAATAACTTTGGTCAATGTATTCCTAAGTCTCATAAGATTTATGTGTATAATAACTGGGTTTTACATTTAATATTATTTATTTCAAATAATGAAACACTTTAGTATTTAATGACATATATTTACTTAAAATAAAGGTAAATTTAACTTGTACTCTCTGTTGATCATGTTATGAAATATGGTTGTACTTTTTTCTAAAACACATTCTAGGTTTTTCCATGATTCTAGGCCATAAACATAGTTTGGAAAAGTTATTTTAATACAATAACTTAGAAACATGTGCCCCACACTCTGGTGAAAAACTAACTGTCTGAATGAAATTAACTGCTTTGAAAAATAAATAAATAAATATTTCAGCATATAAGGCAACCTATATAAAGAGTATATACATTTCAAGTAGAGATTATCCTTCGACACTGACCAAATGAAGAATATGGTACACTTTTAAGCGTATTCCACAGCTTTCAGTTGAACACGATGAAAAAAAGAAAAGTACTGACTATTTGATTATTTTCTATTAAAACCAAAATAAAACAAAATTAGGCTTTGGGCAAAGTGTCAAGAGAGGAACAATCACAAAGATCGCCCTCCTCCCCACCTCCCCCCCCAAAAATGTATCTCAAAGAGGAATAATTGAGAATGGTATATTCCTTAGTGTTAATATGTGAATACATCTTTTTAAGATTTATTTTATTGCTTCTAACAGACAGAGGCAGAGAGTGACAGAGAGAAGGGGGAGGGCCCAGAGCAGTCTCCATAGCTGTGCATCATCAGTTTTCCATATGGATTTGTTCCACACAGGTGGGTGGCAGTCTCCCCCATGGGAGGCACGCCCCCACAAGCTGGGGGCCAAACCCAGAGCCTCCCACTTGAGAAGCTTGCTCTGGTGAGAAGCAAACTGGGGGGTATAACCCAGTTCATCATATGGGTCCACACAGGCCGGGGCGGGACTAGATTCTCAGACCCCAAGGCTGCAAAGTGAGCGCTCAACCTACTGAGCCGTCCCGGCTTCCCCTGTTGATATAGCTTGTGGATGGTTTTTTCCATGTGCAAACCAATGATGAAAAATCTATAGGTTTGAGAGCTGAACTGTTTTGTCATGTTGCCTACTCTGCACTGGTTCCTCTTTCGCAGAGTTATTAAACACACTTATTTATATTTATACATGCATCATCACAGTGGCATTATCTACATGGTATACACATGACTTCCCAAGGGCAACACTTTACCACATCTTACAGATTCTTTTATTACCAGTTCCTTGAGCTGAGTCTGTTGGACACACTACACTCCATGAATGTCTGTTAAATAGTTTAGTGCAGAGGCAGCTTAGGTAGAGCTTGTATCTTCTGGCATGGCATGCAATTCGGTACTCATTTATTGCTGACCAAAGAATTGGTTCTAAAGTTCTAATTTACTTCATCAAAATTAAGACAACATCTGTATACTTTGATAGAAGTATCTTGATTCTATCCTTTTGATAATATATTTTTGAAAAGTGCCACATATGGAGTCCTCTACTTTTATAAACTATAATTTACCACAAACAACACGCATGTTATAAAGGGCTGGCCATCTTAATAGAAGTGTAATTTCTCAGATACATGAATGCAATGAATAGAAGATAAACAATTTTGCAACCACTTAGTAACATTGGCTTTCATCATCTAAATGATTATTGCTATTATGTTAAAGTAACACATTTTATGCATCAAATTCTTTATACCTGCTTTGGTAAACATTGAAAAGATTCAAATTTCAACATGTTTTTGGTGTACATTAAAGAAAATTTTCTAACGTTTTCATTATGACTTAAGTCTGTTGTCATTATTCAGATAGCTTATCACGAAACAAAAAAATAAATAAATAAAATAAAATAATGCAAAGTTAACCAGCAAAAAATGATTTGACATTGCCAAATTTGTTTTAAGTTTATAATTTCAAATGTTGCTTTCTCTTATGTGTAACAAGAACTTATAGACATCTATAAAGCAATCTGAGTTGAGGAACCTTAGAGATATTTATAATTTTCCTGTTGATACTTTATGGTTGTCTTACCCATACTTGCTTTATCAGCAACTTACTTTAAAGAAAATTTTTACTTCTTGTCTCCATAGTATTCTAATTAATTTTTATAAAAGTAATTCTCTTTTGACCCATTTATCACAATTCTGTATGATACTGAATTGCACTGCAAAATGGCAATATTAAGTACCTCTGGCAGACACAGGCTTGAGAATGAACACATGTTCAGCAAACCCTAGTGAGTGAACAATTCCAATGGCTTGAAGCCTACTAGCTTTGATTGGTCAGCATTTTACAGAGCTAATGGAGACTTGGTTACTGCGATACTGTGATTTATAAGAAATAGGTTTCACAGTTCCTGGCTCATAGCTCCTAAAACTTTGGAATTTCCTAAGTGATGAGTGACGAACGTGTCTTTTGTTACGTTAATGGAGTGACTGTTGGACTGCCCTTAAGGGTGGGAGCTGATGGCCAGGAGAACCAATCATGAGATTAGAGGGTTGGAAATTTCATTCTCCTCAACCCCCTTCCTCCATGGAGGACAGAAGGGCTGGAAATCGAATACACTGCCAGTGGATGCTGATTTAATCATTCATGGCTATGTAATGAAGTTGCCATAAAAACCCAAACAGACTGGGTTTGGGGAGATTGGAATACCTGGAGACGCGTGGAAGCTCTGTGCCTTTCCCATACCCTGCCCTGTGCATCTCTTACATCTGCTGTTCCTGAGTTACATCCTTTTATAATAAACAATAATCTAGTAGGTAAAATGTTTCTCTGATTCTGTGACCTGCACTAGCAAATTAATCAAACCTGAGGAGAGGGTGTTGGTAAATTCTGATTCATAGCTACAAGTTGGTCAGAAGTACAGGTGACAACCCAAATTTGCAACTGGCACCTGAAGTTCAAAGAGGGGTCCTTGGGACCTCCAATCTGGAGCCAGTCTGTCAGAAACAAGTTAACAGTTTGGGCTTGCAATTAGCATCTGAAGAAGTAGAGGGCAGCCTTGTAGAACTGAACCCTTAACCAGTGGAATCTGACACTATCTCTAGGTACACAATGACAAAAACCCTGCTAGTCTCTGACAATGGCTTGTTGGTAGTGAAGAAACTCCCCCTACACACACTGGAAATCGGTCTCAGAACCGAAAAGAGTTACACTTGGTAATCAGTTAAGCAGAACTCAGTAACAGAGAGTTTCAGTAATATTTTCCAAATTCTTCACAACTAATGCATACTATTTTGGCAATAAGAAACTGGCAGAAGAATTAAACTATTGTTAATAATGATGAAAGATATTTTCTTTAATAACCATTAGAATAAAACATACTCACAGGAGCCACAGGTTACATGTGTTTGATGAATATCAACCTCTCTACAAACTATTTGAAGTATGTGTTACATTAATGAGATATCCATGCTAAAAATCATAATAGAAATAACATTCCAACAAGCATATAAACCACACTTATTTTAAGTATTTTATACATAGTCAATGAACATTACTATTTGCAGTAACTCTGTAATCTTTATAAAAGTAAGAATTATCCTGCATCACATGGTATATTGAAATATTAGTTGAACAGAAAGTTAATAAGATATATACATATGAAATGTATCCACAAGATTAAGTGTTTTGTGTTCCAAAATTTTTCCAGCACTTACAAAGTTCATAAAAGTGGCAAATACATTCTAATATTCTGCCTCATCTATCACAGTATTGTCAAAACTGACCCAACATTCACTACTCTGTGAAATGCACTCAGAGTTCTTTTGGAGGAGTTACAAAAATTCTAACAAACTACTTCGTGCTGAAATGAAAGACAGAAGTCTCACAGGAAAACAATCTAAGGTCAGGAAAAAGGATCTCATAATGTTCCTGACTCTGAAAAAATGGAGGCAGGATCAAACAGAAGCGCTGTACAGCTTTGCGCATATAGCCATCAAAAGCCTTTCCCTGTCTAATTGATTTAGATAGAGACTATCTTCACAAAATAATCTGTTTTTCTCTGCTAAAATAGTTTTCGTGCACTTAATAATAATTCTGTATATATTATCAAAATGAACGCTAGATTTTATCTTTTACAAGAAATATCCACAAGAAATAATGGATACGGAAATGTTGGGGATGCTGGGATAGCTCAGTGTTTGTGCACCTGCCTTGCAATCAGAGGGTACTGGGTTCAATTCCCAGCCCTGGCCCATGCAAACGCACAAGCTGAACTGCTGCACAACTGGTAACTGTCAGAATGGGCACTGCTGAGAAGGTTCTCACCCCTCATGCGGGCGGCCCCCAGTTTGGTTCCCACCCTGCACAGCCCCACATCCACCTGTGTGCAAGGAAACCATGTCACCCCTAATGATGTGCAACTCTGGAGACTGCTCTGGGCCCTCCCCCTTCTCTCTGTCTCTCTTTCTCTCACTCTTTCTCTCATCTTCACTCAAAACAACGAAATAAATCTTTAAAAAAAAGTCCTCTCATTTTCCTCAAAGTTGTAATTTTAGTAGGATTTTCATTTTGCAAAATAGAGATTTTCAAAAGACTTTATCTCTGTTTTAATGAATTAATAAGAAAAAGAAAAATTTTAATATCATGAAATGTACATGATCTCCAAACAAAAAAGTGAACAAAATAATGGCATTTATTCCTGTGATAGTCTTAACTGTTCAATTTTATGTCACCCCATATCATTCAATAACACTTCCAACACACTGCCACATGACCAAAAAATATGCAAATTATATATGTAGTACATATTTTCATGAATATATATGCACATATGTATATCCAATAAGATATCTTATATGTTATTCTCAGAACTAGAAAATGTATTTTAATTATGTTTAAACAAATGACAGGAGTGTCCCCTTGTCAGAATCATGGACTCAATGTCTTTTTCAAAGTTGTGAGTAGGTAAGAAACGAGCAAACAAATAGAAGTAAAAATTTTCCATAAAATAGAGTACAGTGCTCCCAATTTAACTCTGTGCAATGAGTGTTGTGTTATATAAAAATTAACAGCTAAACTACCTCAAAATATACAGGATGAAGTCAATGACAGACCATGTCTTTCTACTGTAGCCATTCAAGGCGCATTTTTGTTCATCAAACCTAGTGGGGTTTTTTTTGTGTAGTTATATAGATCCAATAAACCACTTGTAGGCTGCTCTTCTATTTCATTCCTAGACTGTAAGACCATTTGATCTCTGTGAAGGGCTCCACAGAGATATACACTCCGATCGCAGTCTGCCTCTCCTCAGCCTCTCCTGCCATTATGGTCATCGTCTGTGTTATCAGCTGCTTTCTAGGCCTTTGTGGTGACTCAGGATTCCAGAAAGTTCATTTCAATGATCTGCCCTCCCACTATGATTCAGAGGACAAATACTTGCAGAGCCTCTTAAGGATGCTGGGGCTTCCTGCACCGGTTCTCCATGCTTTGTGAGAGGTATTATCCTCTTGGCACTCTTCCTACAATGGTTCTTATCGGCCAAAACTCATCAGCAAATAGTTTACAAGAAAATTAGGTCAATGTATTTGCACAAATTGGTTCCTTAAGATAAAACCAAAGTAAGTTCAAGGAATTTGTACCCACTGGACAGTCAACCAAGTTGATTATTTGGAAGGGCTGAAAAAGGCTGCATGAAAAAATTAGACAAAAACAACCTGACCTTTTCACCAACAACTCATGGTTTTTGCTTGATGACAACACACCAGCTCAAAAGGCACTGTCTGAGAGGGAGTTGTTAGCCAGTAAACAAATAGCTGTATTGGAACACCCTTCCTACTCACCTGATCTGGCCCCAGTGACATTTTTCTTTACCCCAAAATAAAGAAAATAGTGAAAGAAAAACATTTTGATGACATTCAGGACATCAAGGCTGTTATGACGGTGGCTCTAATGGTCATTCCTGAAAGAATCCCAACATTGTCTTGAAGAGTGGACTAGGTGCTGGTTTCTGTGCGTAGCTTCCCAAGGGGAGTACTTTGAAGGTGACTGCAGTGTTATAAGCAATGAGGTGTGAGCACTTTTTTTACGATCAGTTCATGAACTTAATTATTAGGCCTCACACAATTCCCGACGTGGTACACATGCACCTGCTTGGAAGCTTTTCTATATGTGGTTATTCTGTGGTACCTGGGATAGGTACAGGGTACTGCACTCAGCAGGGACAGAAGCTAAAAGTGGTGCACAATGATTAATGACAGACACTGAAGGCCTTGAAGAGAAAAGGATCAGAAAGTTGAGAAATATAAAGAGAGAAATGTGTGGTCATTCATAATCTAACATTTTTTGTAAATGACTCTTCTGCTTCAATGTCTTGTGGTGAAATAAGCATATAAGTTTGATGATCCGGATTTGTAAGTGAGAGAAAAAGACTAATGAGGATAAAATGATTACATGAAAATGTCTCCTGCAGCCAGAGGGACATTGTTTAATGGTATAAAACACACAATGTTGAATTCTATTATGTCTGCCCAGTGGAGGACCTAATTTTAGCTCAGAACCATCAAGAAGTTACTGCCTCTACCGTGAGGAACTAAGGAACGGAACATAATAAACTTCTCCATCACCATGATGTGGCAGAGAATGTCAAAGGCACCAATTATGTTAGCACATCACAGTTCTGAGAGACACTGTTTCATGGTACTCGAGATTACGGACAGGCATTTTTCATAGTATATTAGGCTGCAGTTTCTTTAGCAATAATAGAATTGTTACAATTTTATTAAAAATCTGACAGCAGAGTACATGCAGTGGCATAGCCCAAAGAATCACAGGTCTGATACAAGAAAGTGTCCCCCAGGGCAGACCAAATTGGAATGGGAACATTATGTGTCATCAGAAGAGAAACAGCAGGACTTGTACAAAGCGAAGAGGAAGAATTTGGACTGAAACAGACAGATAGAATGTCAGCCTCTGACAACAGGCCTTACTGAATCCTCACTAAAGAAAAAAAGCAGAATGAATATGAAAATACTATATATAGTTTCTATATCTTTTCATACAGCTGTGACTCAGTTTCTATAGAGTACGTATTTCCCATCTTAGAATTTGGGCCAGACATTGAATGAGAAATTGCTATTGTTTTCGTAAAAGATGAATTAAATGTTCACTTCAGGGGTTGAGATACAGACGACCTAAGTCATTTCCTCAGTGACACATGAAGTCTCACATACTCAGAGCACACAAAACCAGGCCACACAAGCAGCAATAATAAATGTAATAATAAGAATAAGTGTAACAATAAGAAGTTCACTTTCATATGGACATTCCTTTCTGTATGCTTTAAAACACCTGTAAGAATAGCTATTGAATTAAATACTATTCCCATAATACTATTTATTCTAATTTTTATGTTTAATATTTTATTGATGTATTTTTATGCTAAATTTAAAATAATGATTCATAAATACATAGCTTATATATAAGGGTTCTTTATCATTCCTATTTCTATTAATGAAGTGTAACTGAAATACTAACTGTATAACCTACTTTGGGTGGCGTGCGTATATCAATAATTAAAACAGATGAAGCTTCTGCTTTCTCAGAGTTTTTATTCTAGTTGAGAGGAGAGTAATTAATTCAGTCAAAATCAATATATGCTGTAAAGCCGACAGTAAGAGGTGGTAGCAAGGGTCAGGCCAGTCTTCTCTGAGGAGACAGGATTTGAGCAGAGCCCTAAATTAAGAGAGGGAGAGAATTGAGAACATTGAGGAGAACAGTGCTAGGGACAGAAATGGCAGCACCTAGAAATGACAGCACCTACAAACGCCCTGAATTTGGGCCACAACAGGGGGCCATGTGGGAGGAGGAATGATGGGAAAAAAGAGCAGGTCGAGAATGTCTGCTAGGCCTCTGACCCAAAACACTGGATGAATGAACATCTTCGTAACAGAGACTGAGAAAACTCAGAGAAGACCAAGCTCTGGGTGACATTAGTCAATGTTCAGTCAGGAAAAGAGACACTACTTTATGGCTGGCAAGAAAGCAGCAGGAGGGTATTTAGGACAGAGGATTAGAGAACATCAAAACCACTGGAAGGGCCCGGGGAGCAAAGACGAGGGCAGCTGCTACCAGATGGAAGACGTGAGGGAGCGCAAGCCACGGGACACAGCCACCAACGATCTCAACTTCCTGGGGCACATTCGAACGAGAGGTTTAGAATACGTGCCAACATCACCTCCAAGGAAACCTCAGCTCTGCCTCCTGCTGAGGCCTGTGCATCTTTATTCATTGCAAGAACAACCCTTCGGATCGATTCCCACCTATCAGGCTCAGAGCACGGTGTTGGTCACTCCAGTAAAGACACCAGCTAGGTCAAGGAGATAGCTGGGCGAGCAACTCACCGTCATTAAACCCGGTTAACACCCCTACTGAATTCTCTGCATTGCTTGTTCCAATCAATAACAGAACTGCTTGGATAGCATCTTTTTCCATGATGGTGACTATGATGTCCAAGTTTTGGTTAACCAACTGAGCAAAGTGCTATTGTCACCCCTAGAATCTTGAGCTAACATCTATGGTGAATATTCCTACATGGATAAATGTGTCTTGATCTAATGTTATATTCTTTCCTCCTTGTTCTTATACCTTTAGAATCCATTATAATTCACATTTCCTTGTTTTTTACTGATATCTTTGTAAAATTTTGTAATTATTTTGATGTATAAGCCTCCATGACCTAGGTGGGAATTCATTCACTTCACTAGTTTCTAAGTCTAGACATGAAAGAGACCTAAAAAGAATGAACATCTCCTTATAAATTGACTGCATTTGGTAAGAACATTAGAATTACTGAGCAAAGGGAGGATGACATCAGGAAATTCGAACTACAAATGACTTTGAAGGATTAAGGTGCTCAGAAACACTGGCATGTACCCACGTCTGCCCTACATGAGACCTGAAGTTTCCTATAAGGTTACCCACTGGTAAGACTGAATGAATCTGAGCTGTAATTCAGCAGTCCATGCACAGCTGATTGTTCTCCAGTGGAGGGGTGTGGGGAGAGAAGGGGGCCATAGTCATGGAATCTCCTTGGGTCCTCCGAACCACGTCTTGATCTAAGATTGCAGACTGAACTTGCTGTTTTCATTCTGTTTCCCCTCAGTGTAGTCAGAAGCGGTCAGTGCTCCCCAGTTTTTCTAGTCAGTATTTCCAAATAACATTGTTTAGCAACAATTAATTTATCATCCTAAACACGCCTTTCGTATGAACTTCATACAATGAAAAAAAATTGCTCCTTTTCTACTAGTGAGATCATTACTGCCTTCATAGCTAACCAGAAAAAGTGATCACTTAGTTCTATCTCTGAAGGTCTATTTCTGACTGAGAAGTTAGGGTTTGGTCAAAACATAGGCTCTACTCTGATGTTATATGCGAGAGGACATTTATTTAATAAATAGAATAAGATTCTTAGAAAGAAACTATTGAATGGAGGCAGACAGATAGATCAGAAAAATTCACTGCTGGATTTAGAAAACCAGTAAGTCCAGGCATCCCAGAAACTGCTTGCATTTATCTCAGCTGCCTCTGACAACAAAGTGGGCAATTCATAAAAGGAAGCAAAGAAGCTGCTGATCACACTTCACATCTGCCGCATGTTTTCTTATCGCTGTCACAGACATAATTGATTTGCCTTCTAGACCATCTCTCAAATTCCAGACAAGGGCTTCTCCTTGGCAGAATCTATATGGGAACCTCAGCAGGAATTCCGGGAGATATACCCTTTTTTTATTTCAACTAGCATTCATTTCCACTAATTTCTTCCAGGTTATGAAATTCAGGGGGAAAGAAAATAAATTAGGGTGAATGAATGCTAATTGAAAAAAATAATGAAAAAAGAAAAGAAAAAAGATAGCCAGATTCTATCATCAAGTGTCGTTGAGTTTGGGGCACATGTTAAATGTGAGTGAGGTGATGATGAGTAGACAGCTGAGTGTACAGCTCTGGGAATCAGCAGAGGTCTTGGGTAGCAATTCGCAATTTCAATTACATTCCATAGATACAAGATAAAGAATCCCTATGGAGTATGTGTAGGTAGAATAACTATATGTAGGCCATTCCAGCATTATGCAGTAGAAAGAGAAGCATGAATCTGTTACCCCACCCAAGAGAGAGACAAAAACTAGAGAATGATAGGAGAAAAAGATCTAAGAGTATGCATGTAGATCCCAAATTCAAGCAAATTAGATGTTTCAAGAAGTAAAAAGCCATCAATTATGGCAAATGTTGCTAAAAGGAGGACTCTGAAATGATAGTACTTTTGGTAAAATAGTGGCAGACTGGGGAGCTTTTATGTAAATTTAACATTGGTTTAAAAACTGGCCAATAATCGTAAAAAATGACATACCGTATTTTCCGGCGTATAAGACGACCGGGCGTATAAGACGACCCCCTAATTTTACAGTTAAAACAGAGGTTTAGGCCTATATTCGCTGTATAAGACTACCCTGTTATGATTGGATGTGTCCCTCTCATGAATATCAAAACTTACTGATGGGGGGAAGCTGGGATGGCTCAGCAGGTTTAGCACTCACATTGCAGCCCCGGAGTCTGAGGATTGAATCCCAGCCCCGATCCCTATAGACCCACATGCTGAACTGGGATGTGCCCCCAGTTTAGTTCTTGCCGGGGCCTATGCGGGAGGCTCCCGGCCCAGTTCCTGACCTGCACAGCCCTGTGCCCACCTGTGGAGTGAAGCTGTATAGAAAACTAATGCTGTCAACTATGGAGACTGCTCTGGGCCCTCCCCCTTCTCTCTGTCTCTGTCTGTCTCTCTCTCTCTCTATCAAAAAACAATAAAAATAAATCTTAAAAAAAAAACTGACTGATAGACTTAACTAACAAGCTTAATTAACTTAACTAATTTACTAACTAGTCCTGCATACCCATTATAATTGTGAGCAAATGTCTTAGTAATAAAATGAGACTTTCAATAATCTATCAGGGGTCTCCAAACTATGGCCCACGGGCCGAGGCCCTCTCATCCGGCCCATGGAGACCTTTTTATCTGAATAAAATAATATTAAACAAATAATTAAAAACAACATCTATGCTTTGATTCTTTTTTATTTGGACCTCGAGTGTGTAGTCGGCCCCCAAACTGCTGTTTGATAGTTAATGTGGCCCATGGGCTGAAAAGTTTGGAGACGTTGATAGATGATGAGATCTCAGACTTTTCTGTTAGATACAGAGATAGAGGAAAGTGGGCAAACGAAGAGATAGGGAGACAAACACCTCAGTGAATAAATCCATTAACAATGACAACATATAAATTATCCAGCTAATTCACTGGGAGGAACCAAAAATAAACTGGAAATATATTTTTGTGGTAGAATTATTGCAGATTCCTATATTAGTAGCACAATATCTTCTAACTGAATGATGTATTGGCAAGAAAATAAGGCTGAGACTCAAAAGTGAAGTAAAATAACATTGTTAATCGTGCTATGTATTAGGTTTATGTAGATTTAACCCTCCCAATTCTCTGATGTTAACCCCATTTCTTAAACGAGGAAACTGATGATATAACGTGCTTCCACCATTTAACTCGTAAATGCTGTATCTGGGTTCAGACAACAAGGCTGAGTCCATTTCTTCCACGTCACTACCCTCAATTTTAGGTTCTTCTTATTCTTGGGCAAATGATGGACATATATGCTTTATATGTGATAAAATATATGTATTACATTAAAATGTACATGGAATAAAAACAGCTTCCCTTCCCATATCCTAAGCTTTATGATAGGGCCAAGTCAGGCAATTATGGAACAGAATTTTATAAACCACAGGACTATATAGATCATTAGCAACATAGTTTTTACAATATATTTTTTTTTTTTTTACATTTTTAAGATAATGACATTGAATTACATCTATCACCTTTCAAGGGTAATTTTTTGACAAAGCCAGATATAAAATTAAACAAAAATAAGAAGACTAGAAATTATGACCACCTAGTAAATTTTAGGCTAATTGTTCATTTATCTTGGAAAAATTGAGATGATTAACAACATATTTTCAACAAAAAAGAGTCTCCCAGGTCTGTGAAAATCATCATAAATATAAAACAAAAAGTTGGCAAGAGTAAAGGAGACTGAGAATGAAGGATAATACCAACCAAAGTATACAATGACATTCTGATCATTTACATGATATTACTGGTACTCAACTCATATAGAAAGCAAGCATTATGCCATACTTCAAACAGACCTTGGGGACAGAGGTCGCAATAGGTTTAGCAACCTGAAATGTCAATTAAAAACTTACTTTATAATTAAATTAGTCACATGGTACAACCCATTACCTGGTAGCTACACAATTAATATTTATAGATAATGTAAAAGCACCACCTTTTAATATAAAGTATTTTCCCATGTATACACTATACTTTTGTCAAATCTTATTAGATCCAAAATTGGGGGTCATCTTATATAAAGAAGTAACCTGTATATTGATTTCTTACTGTTGGGTTAGAAAAGTGGGGACATCTTATACATGGGGCTGTCTTATATATGAAAAAATAGGTAGTTTTCTTAATTCCTAAAAACTAATTACACAACATTCAGATATATTATTTCCAACTGGAAATATGAGATTGTAAAATGCTGATTTCTATCATCTCATAAATTTTAAGTAGCACAATTTAAATATTCAATGCTTACAATTTGGCATGAAATCAAAACCTGTTTTATTTCTTGTTATTCTGCTAAAATCAACATTATATTTGTTCAAAATATATTATTTCAAATACAAGAGTGTTTTTGTGAAGAAAAGACCTGGTAAATTCAAGGTTGGTATCTGCTTTGCTTACATAAGTTTTCCATGTTTCAGTTTTCTCATCTTATTTTGAATCTCATACCAATTTTTCAATTTACATGTTAAATGTTTAGTCCAGGAAAGAATCACAATAAATATGGACCAGTAAGCTTATGTCATAAAAACTGCTCGTAATTTTAAACACATCATGTTCTATGTATGGCTCCTTTATAAAACAAAAAATAGAAAACCATAAAAAAGTATCTCAGTTTAAACCACACGTCACCAATAAAACATGTGCATAATTAGTAGCACAGCAACATTTCAGTGAAGTTTAAACTAAACATAATCAGTGAAAGAGCGATCAAATTATAATAAAGTGTATGAGACCCATCCATACTGTAATACGATAGAAGCACATTAGAAATATTAATGGCAGAGTTTCTATGAGATTCAAAAACAGTGACTTCCCTATAGTCATTTGCTTACACATTCACCAAACTTGTTATTGCTGAATCCTCCAACTTTGCTGTTTTATTTTTCTAATCATCAGCACTAAAAGTTTAAGATACTGCACTGGGGGAGGCTGGGATGGCTCAGCGGGTTAAGCGCTTGCTTTGCAGCCCTGGAGACTGAGGATCGAATCCTGGCTCCAGCCCATGTGGACCCACATGCAGAACTGGGCTGTGCCCCCATTTCAGTTCGTTCCAGGGCCTATGTGGGAGGCTCCCGGCCCAGTTCCTACCCTGCACAGCCCCGTACTGCCTTTTGGAGTGAAACGATATGGAAAACTGATGCTGTCAACTATGGAGATTGCTCTGGGCCCTCCCCCTTCTCTCTGTCTCTCTTTGTCTCTCTGTCAAAAAAAACAAAAAACAAAAAACAAATAAAAAGAAAACACAAAAAAATGATACTGCACTGACACTGGGTTTAAAAAAGTCATCACAAATGATGATTCAGAAGCCTTCCAAGTAAATAACTGCAGCAAATCTTTTAGAAGAACTCATAGGTTAGTCACACTACTTGACCTGTAGAGTCTATGCCATGAGAAAGAAATAAAAACCCTCCAGAATGTGTTAAGGTTTAGAGAACCAAACTGCTTAAACAATCCACACTGAAGAATAAGACAGGAAGATTCGGATGTGTAACCTTCTCACTAAAGCAAGTATAAAATACGAGCATACTTGTATTTATAGCCAAACTTTGAGGATTTTTTTTTCTTTTTATAGTTTCATTGTTTTGATTTCTGTATGTGAACTGCCACATAATGTAAAACCAGAAAAATACATCCTAAATCTTTTGGGAGACAAAGCATCCTTCACGTGTAAATCTCGTGCCTGTTTCTTAATAGCTAGTTCACGTAAACTGGTAGTAACAATAATTTGTGTTAAGATTATCTCTTTTAATTCCTTTCAGGGTTCATAATGGTGACTGAAGCAGTAAGTGCTATGGCGTGTTATAATTGCCTTCACTTCCAGAGACTGGCCACTTGGCATGATTAGACAGGAGCAAGTTTCAGTTATGTCATTATTTTCCATCTCTTAAATAACTTTTCCTTATCGCAAGCCAACAAAGAAAACAATAAAAACTTTTCAGAAATTATAGGCCCAGAGGAAAAAAAAGGAGCATATAATAAAAGGCAAATAATTATTGTTATAATTTTAAACTATGAAAAATGTATTTATTACTATAGACATAGTATTAAACAAAATTATATATAAATATTTTCATACCTATAATAGGTAATATCAATACAATTTTCACACATAAAATATAATAAATTCTGAGACTGGCAGTAGAAGAGAGAATTTAGAGTAATAATGCTAAACAAAGTTGAAACATTAATTTAAACCAGGGTGCCTCATTTGAGGATTCACGGCAACTTTCAGACCTAATTCTTTTTAATTCAAGTCAGAGAAGATGTGAAAACTTGACAATATTTCAGTCAGGAAAAAAAATTTGCAAAACTTATAAAATTAAAGCAAAAGTGGCTTGATTCTATCTCTATAATGTTTTTTCCTCACTAGCAAATACAAAAGTAACTGCAAAATAGTCTGTTTCCCACAGACTAGAATTTATTTTTCTTTCACTTTTACTAATTGCTGGGTTTTGACATGACTGTGAAAATAAACTTGTGGCCACCTTTAATTTTGCACTAACGAGCACTTCATACTGCATTAGTAGTAATTTCCTAGTGATTTTATAAAATAGTCCTTATTTTAAAATGACAAATTGTATTTTATAATTAGCATGTATAAACGGAATTATCTGCTATGGCTACAACTATTTCAATGTCTGCCCCTCCTTTACTGGCTGAAGTAGTACTTAAAATTAAACACGCCTCTTCTAGGCAGGTATACTCAGATGCCTAGTTCTCCCTCAACTTTGTATAGGGTTCCTTTAATATAAAAAATTTAATTTTCAATGAGTGGCTACAATGTTAAAATATTTTTTTATTTCCCTAGAAAACACAGACATCAGTTTAAGTCAGAGTGATGTACTAGAACTATCTGGGTTTCAGTAGCTGTAGACCTGAGTTCCAATCCTGACTCAGTCACTTAAATTATCATGTAAGCTCTCCAGTCTTAGTTTTCAGTAAAATGAGGGTATATATAATAATATCCACCAAAAAGAATTATCATGATGATTAGAGATGATTTATATTCTTAACATACGTAGTGTCTGCTGCTTTCTTGGCACCGGTCAAAAGGCAACAATATCATTCTTAAATGTTTTCCAAACAAGAGGAATGAATATTTGAAAATCTCCATACATCTATTCATTAAACGCTGAAAAACGTGGTAGTTGAGTATGGTTTCTCCTATCTTGCTATTCTTGCTTATCCTTCTACTCATTCACTTTTGAATTCTATTCATTCAAACATATTTTCCCCCCTTGGCTCCCACTATATGCAAGGCCTTGTATTTATATACATGCTTGTGGATGCTTGGGACATTTGTTGGTACAGGTTGGAAGTCCCAGACAATAGTGACACAGTGAGCAGTCTCTGGTCTCTCTGCACCCTGCAGAGAGGCCTGGACCCAGAGGGCCCTCTAGGACCAAAGTTCCAATCCCCCTTCCGTGCATAAGCATGAGAGTGGATCTGTGAGGGGTGTGGTAAATGTTTGGGGGACAAGAACCAAGAAGATTACATTTTGGTGCCAACCCTTGAGGAGAATGCTGGGAAATGCCAGCTTCCTGGCACCTGGAGAAGGTGTGCGGCTCCAACCCCACGTGACACTCAGTGTAGGTGCAGCCCTCCCTGCTGGGGGAGGGGGAGCTTAAACTATAGAGAGCTTCTGGGGTGTTTCAGCACATAGGGCTTCTGGTCCCCACCGTAGCGTGGGTGGTAAGAGACCTCCTGTGGGCTCTCTTACTAGTCCTTCAGTTTACTGAGAAGAAAATCCTACCATACTTGACCGTGCGTGAGGCTATCATGTGAAACACACAGCCTCCAATGATCTTGGAGGGACAAAAGTGTAGCCACCACTGGTCACAACCCAGTCATACGAAGCTGGGTAAGGACACCACGGTGTTCTGTATGAACGTGTAACTGGCTGTGTGATCTGAGTTTTACATCGAGTGAGACTGAACAGCTGCTGCCACAGGCGGTCAGCATTAGCAGCTTCTCGGTTTTCTTGGCTTAAGGGCTGTCACAACACAAAAGCGACGTGGCCTACATGGAACTCTGCCCTGCTAAGTTTTCTATCGCTGACACTTTAATGTCGTAGGTGCCACTGAGATTACATACGACAAATAAATGTTCGCAAGTGCTTTGTGAACTCTAAAGGGCTGTAAATAGGATTTTAATCGTATTTTTGCAGATTTTGAATAAGACAAACTCCAGTGTCTGAGTTAATGTTTTCAAGGTCTTGAAAAAGATAAATGTAATGAACAATAATTATTCTTGTTATTGTCTGTATTATAATATTACGTAGTAGAAGAAAATTTAGATTTGTCGCTGTCATAAGCTTTGCTTTCAGTTATTTCCAACAATATAAGCAATAAATATTATTTTGTTTGCTCTGTTTGATTGCTTCTATCATACTGAGAGATATGCCAATAAGTTAAGTGAAAAACAGAAGAAAACTTTTATAACCCAAAATATTAACAGTGGCTTTCTGGTAAGAGGACTTACAGGGACTAATTTACTTCTTTTACATTTTTTAAATATTTATACATTTTCCACAAGTTCTATTTGTTATTTTTATAATAAAACTTGTCTAAAATATACTATAAATTTAATAATATCTTTATATTCTCAAATATTCAAATCCTTATTGCTTACCTTGAGTCTTGTTCTGTTCAGCAATCGTGTGGAGAGGCCCCCATCCATCTCCTGTAATTTCAAGAGATTTCATTATCTTATTATGACAGTTTTCAAATAGGTTATGAAACATAACATTACAAAGTCATCATGCAAATTTTAGTATAGTCTGCTCTTCATCCTTAAGTATATGAAGATCTAAGAAATACTTACAAACCCATTGTTGGTTCAGACTGTTACCAAAGATGCTTTTCTTCATGACATATATAACCTCAACCTCTCATTTTAACTCCCCATCTTATGATAGATTCAAATATAATGGTAACCTAAATAACTGAGGCTTACTGAAATAACTGAAGCATACTGTCAAAATAACGTTCTTTTCTTAATGCTTTCTTATTGCTCCCATTATAATATTTGACATTCCTGAGTAATTTCTGACTTGCTATTCCTGCTACTAGTTTTATAAAATGAACACAAAACTGAAGGTTACTGAACACATTAGATGATTTTCTTAAAGGTTTTTTATGAAATTAGAGGTATGTGTGCGCATGCACGTGCGCGTACGCGCGCGCGCACACACACACACACACACACACACACACACACACCATATCCCTTGTAGCTGCAAGACAAGGAAGTTCTCAGTCCCTTAGACTCTTGCTGATAACTCGGAGAAGCATTGCTGAGCAGAACACAGAAAGAATTGCTATGGGTTGTGCTTCAAGAGAGAGAGCTAGAGTCTCTGGTGCCTGGCACATTTATAAAGCAGTTGGAAGGTGGCAGCACTACGCTAACTGATGTGGAAGACTTTGTATTTGCAACCGGGCCTCCGGTCTTGCTGGCGCAGGAAACACCTGCTTGGGGAATGCCCCCTTCCATGGGCACTTGCTGACCAGCCTAGGTTTCAGTTGGAAGCCTCAAAGGTCCCTCACTGAACCAGCAAGCCTATTACAAGGGTGTATGCTACATTCACGACGGTACCCTGGATTTAGCGGGTACCCTAACAATGATGTCTATTCTTAAATTTCTGAGGTCTAATATAAACAAATGTCAATACTTAAATTGATGAACCATGTAAAACTGAACTAACATACCAATGTACCTGAACTTCTTTTTCTTCTATTATGAATGACACTTTATATTACTCTCTTGCCACAAATAAAAATATCTAAAGAAAATGTGTTACTTCAGACATTAAGTGGTGTGATTTTGTTTTATGGCCTTAGATAGACCAATAGACCCCTAATATCACTTTATGTCTCCATTTCATTCAATTCAAAATGAGCCTTTAGTAGACTTCAATTCTATTTATTAATGCAAAGAAAAAAAAGTTGTAACATTGTGAAGTTCACATAAATAAATGTCAAATCGTTTACAAATGATTTCAGTATTACTATAGGTCTTGGTAATGATACGTCATGATACTTGCATATTTATGTTTACATTCTTTAATGATATTTGTTTTCATCCTGTTCATGATATTACTCTGTAAAGCACTGAAAAGAATTGGGATATAAATAATAGAAAAATGTCACTGTTAGAATTTTAATGGCCTTGAATCCTAAGTTATACTTTTAATTCTCTGACCTTCACTGGATGCTCAATGACTTTATTTTCCTAAGTCTGGCATGATAGCTTCTTTGTAAGCTTAGAATTTCCTATCATTCGCATCTTTCCTAAGATGTCTTTATATAATAGTATCATTTCTGATAATGGAAACCTGCAACTACGTTGCTAGGCAACATTGTAATAGAGACAGCTATCACTGATCCTATTTCAGTTTTCCCAGCTCAAACCTTTCAATCTTTGACATTCTGATTCAAAATTAATTTCATCCAAGTAGGTATTATGACATAGGATAGTAAGGTCATTGAAACCAGTTTCAGTCATAGTGAAGACAAAGTAGAATGGGTCAAGACTATCAAGAAGTCCATCAGAATATACTAGGTAAGGAAGGTCTGCTCATCCTACTTAAGTATTGCTTCAATTAAGAATTCTCTGTTGGCAAAACAAAGCAAAACAAAGAGTACTGAAATTAGAGAAATAATTCTATATTCAAGTTATATTTTTGTCCCTGTTGTAATTAGTAGTGAGTATCTCAAAGTGATAAAATTCAGTAATTTAGTAGGTCAGCAGCGAGGGTCCTTATAAGGGAGAAACAAAAAGGTCAAAGAAAGCGGGTGATGTGGTCTCAGAAGCTGGAGGACAAGACGTGATGTGATGCCGATCCATGACCTAAGGAATGTAGGTGACCTCCCAAAGCTGGAAAAGATGAGGAAATGGCTTCTCTCCTACAGCCTTCAGAAGTAACTAGCCTGGAGACCTCTTGATCTTAGCCCACGAGACACATTTCGGAACTCTCACCTCCAGAACTGTAATAGAGTAAATTTGAGTTGTTTCAAGCCATACAGTTTGTGGTAATCTGTTACTGCAGCAATAAAAAACCAATACAGAGGATGTTGAGATAGCTCAGTGGTTTGAGCCCTGGCCTTGCAATCGCAAGGTCCAGGATTCAATTACCAGTCCTGGCCCATGCAAACCCCATGTGCTGAACTGTGGCACAACTGGTAATCGCTGGGCTAGCTGAGTGGCAGGTTTTCACCTCCCACGTGAGAGGCGCCTGGTCCGGTTCCTGCCCAGCATGGCCCCACGTCCATCTGTGTGGAATGAAACCATGTCACAACTAATGAATGATGCACAACTATGGAGACTGATCTGGGCCCTCTCCATTTCTCTCTCTGTCTCTCTCTGTCTCTCTCACCTTCTCTCAAACAATACAATAAATCTTAAAAATACATATATACATATTTCTCTGGTACCACTACTGCTAAATCCATGCAAGTAGAGTTTGGTTCTCACGTATTCCTATTTCTTCTTCCCTTGTAAGTGGTCCTCCCACCTCCATAGCTCTGAAAAGGCGGAAATTTTTCTTCTACATTCACAATAATTCCAGCTCAGTGTTGGGTAGAAAATAGCAAATCTATCATCAGATTGTGTATATTCATGTTACAATTGATAACTGAATAAGTATTAAAACTATTGCACTTAATGTTTTAAGCAAAGTCATAATACACTTGCATTTAAACATAACAAAAAGCTTAGAAATTATTTCTTTTTTTCAGTAATACCTTATGTTTGTATAAACAAAATTTCAAAGTGTTCAGATGTATAAGATCTCATTTGTTCCTCAAGAAAGCATTGTTAAGTAGGCTGTACAGGTACCAGTATCCCATTAAAACAGAAAAAAAGCTACAAAGTAAAAGTAAGTCTACAACACACACTACAAACCAATCAAATGAGAACCCAAATCCAAGATTTATAATGAAAAATCCACTCTTCCTTTCATAACCTGATTAAAAATCTACTTCTTTTTCTCGCTACGATAGATATATTTCACTTATAACTTTTTGTTTATGTTCACAATTAACAGGACACAGAAAGTGTTTTATTAAAAAAGTTACCTTCCATGATCACATAAAAACATTATAAATTTTATAATTTAAGAAAAACTGAGTTCCGCCTGAATCATTTCTCAGATAAAATGAAGCTTGCATGCTGGTCAAAGACAAGAAATATCCTCAGCAAAACTACACAGTACTGCAAAATGTCCCACTGCAGGCAATGGCAGTGATTCACAGAAGGGCACAAAGTCTCCAAGGTGGTGAAATTGAATTTTTCATTCGTAACTCCAGGAAGAGATGAAGCATCTTAATGACTAAGCCAAGAAATAGGAGATGAGTTTAAAAACGCACACTGTGAGCATTAGTCCTGCTATGATGCACAAGGTTAACGAATGAGTGCTTTGGAAACCGATGAGGGGTCTAGCCATGCTCATGTACAGATTCTTTTTTTTTTTTTAAATGTATTTTTCTTTTTTAAGATTTATTTTATTGTTTTTTGACAGAGAGAGACACAGAGACAGAGGCAGGTAGAGACAGAGAGAGAAGTGAGAGGGCCCAGAGCAGTCTCCATAGTTGTATATCATTAGTTTTTCAACAGTTTTATTCCACACAGGTGGGTGAGGGCCTCCTGCATGGGGGCATGTCCCCGTGAGCCTGGGCAGAACCAGGGGCCCCCTACATAGAAACTTGCCCCGGCAGGAACCGAACTGGGGACCCTGCCACATTTTGGGAAGCACACCACAGTTCAGCATATGGGTCTGCACGGGCCAGGGCCAGGCCTGGGGCCAGTACTGGGACTCAATCCTTGGAACTCAGGGCTTCAAAGTAAGAGCTCAACCCGCTGAGCCACCTCAGCATCACCCATGTACACATGCTCATAGTATGTTTACAGTATTCTTACCCTTATAATACACTAACTCAAAGTATGGGACTCAGGTAAAGATGCAGGACAGATGGAAAATCAACTTTGTAAGCAGGGGAAGCCGGGATGGCTCAGTGGGATGAGCGCTCACTTTGCAGCCCTGGGGACCGTGGATCAAATCCCTGCCCCAGCCCGTGTGGATCCATGTGCTGAACTGGGGTGTGCTTTCCATGCAGGAGGCCCCCAGTTCAGTTCTTGCCCCCCACTCCGGTTTGGCCCCTGACCCCATGGGGGTGTGCCTCCCATGTGGAGGACCCCAGTGCAGCCCCCGCCCTGCGCTGCTCCCGCCCACCTGTGTGGAAAGACACCATGTTGAAAACTGATGGCGTACAACTGTAGAGACTGCTCTGGGCCCTCCCTCTTCTGTCTCTCTCTGTTTCTGTCAAAACAATAAAATAAATCTTTAAAAAACAAACAACAACAACAACAACAAAAACATTGTAAGCAAAGAGAAAGGCCAGGCCAACAAATCATAATAAGAAAAATGCAAGGTCATTTCAGAAAATGGGTAATTCAACTCAGTTTATACAAAATACGAGTGAAAAGGAGCAATAGAAAGTAAGATGATACAATCGGGTTGGGAGAGGCCTTCAATACCAGGCTAAGAATTCTGTATTATACGTGTATGCTTTGTGTGCGGTAGACATTTGTAGTATATAGGTCTGATGTGAACAAGACCATATTTTAGAAAGATTTTTCTGAAGGAATGTATGTAGGATGACTTACAAGGGAAAAGACTGGAGTTGGGAGAATACTATGTTAGTGCAGATGAGAAAAAAATAAGGTATGCTGTTATTTCATGTCTTATGGTATAAGAAATAACAATAGCCAATATGAATATAGCAATGATGATGTACCAACCACTTCTGCAAGCACCTATATGAGATAATTCATTTAATCCTCACAGCTAATTTATGAGTAGCTCTTATTTTCAGCCCCATTTTATAGATAAGGAAAGTAAGGCTTGTGGAAGTTAAAAGCTTAACCAAAGTCCCACAACTAATAATTGGTAAGGGTACTAATTTGAATAGTAGTAGTCTGACTTTATAAATCATAACTATATAACAATCATAGATAATAAAGAATATATAATTTTGTAAACACAAAAACAGTTCCTTTTGATAGCTATTTAGCAAATCTTATTCTATATATGCATATGTGTGTTATATATTAATTATCATTTCTCTGAAAGAATGCATCTAGGTTCACTTAGAAAGAAGAAAAATACTTTTGAGAGAAATAATGGTCAAGGACTATTGGTCATTATTATTACTCTGTTACTCTTTTCCTTCTCCGCACTATTTCAATGATATATAGAGTGGTTACTATGCGTCCAGCAATGTGCCCTTCACTGAGAGACAGACATCGTTTTTTCTCTCGCGGAGCATAAACTCTCTTCCGTGTTAGATGCCCCTTGTGTCCCAGCACTGTTGGACTCATTATATTCTCTGTAGAGCAACTGTTACTCTACCAGTCTGCATGTTCAAACTGGTATCCTTTTCAGTACTACGTTTAAGAACTAATATACTATACTACAGAGAAGGGATGTTCAAGGTTATAAAACGCTGAGTCTCAGCCACTTTCTACGTTTCAGTAGCTTTCCCAAGTCTACTAGGACTCTGCCATCTCTTGATGAACTCCACCTCATGTTCAGGGTGACATGATATTAATGAAGATTCTGTGAATTTTATCTATATGCACACACACACATATATCTACACACACACACACATATATATATTAGATTGCATGCAACTGAAATTATGACTTGTTCTTGATATTGTTTAATTCTATCTGCTGAGAAGACCTATTCTTAGCAACATAAGGTAAGGGGGTCTTGCATAAAAAGTTTTATGATATCAAAATTTAACTGCCTCAAATTGTTTTGTCTTTATATTACTTCTTTGGCTACTGTGTACATTTAACTTTATTTGATGAGTCATTGCCTCCTTATAGTTCTTTTTGCTTATGACTAACATACATTTAGGGATATTGAAGGTAGATGACTCATTGAGCAATTTTTGGAATGAGCATTTTTTGTATACATCAAAAAAATATATTATCACATCCTACTCAATATACTCACCTCACTTGTAAACTTTTTCTTAATTCAATATCCCTTCTTATAGCTCTGTGAAAGATATTTTCCACTTATACATTTCTTATGTTTATTCTTTCAATTTAGGACACACAGAAAGCATTTCATAAAAAAGATTACAAAAATATTTTAATAACAAATGCTTCAGAAAATATTTTGAACATAAACATCTGAAGCTCCATTATACATGAATCCAAATGAAGTCTTCAGGAAGACTTCATTTTTTTTCATATGTTTTTAATGTCATATTGCTACACAATGCAAATTCAGTAATAGAAGCCACACAGTTCAAAAGTAGGAGTGAAAATTACGCTTGTCAGAACTAGGAACTCCCTGAGCCTTTAATATACTTTCCCAGTGACTTTATCAGCTCCCTGGAACTACTCAATTATGAAAGAAACCACGATTATTTTGTCTTCCAAAATTGCTTTTTATAAAATAGAAAGTGGGACATAAGTAATTTTCCCTCATTATATTTCCTTACAGAGTCTTGATTTGCATATGGCTAGTGCATCATTTAACAACTGGATCATCTTTTTATCCACCTAAAAATAGCTATTGAAACATTATATGCAATCATTTTGTACCAGACCAGGCAAGTCATTTGTGAAAGAACAAATCCTTCTATAAGCAATGTCACATAGTCTACTACACATTGGGAAAAAATAATTGTGAATAACAGGCCTACAGACAAAAGTACACTTTTAAAATAAATCTAGAAAGAAAAGAAAAATAAAATTTTAGGTGTCTGGTACATTAATGTTCAAGAAAATACTGAAATATACATTTTGTTTTGAGAATAAAATGTACTCTGTGAATATTTCATGACGTTCCTTACTATGAGAGAAAAAAGAACCTTCATTCAATTCATTTCCATTGACAAGCATATTGTAAGACAAGACATTATACCTATCATGAAGCAGCAAGAAGTTCCCTATCTCAAAGCAGTTTCAAATATGAAAGGAAATGACATTCTTTCATTTTATATTCCCATTTCTAATCACTAACTTCTGCAATCAGGTATGAGGGTGATGAACTGTGGAATTGGGAAATTTTATTTTCTAGCAACCTGTTCATAAAAAGCATGCTAAAGAAATTCATTAACCTCTCCTCACAAGTAACAGAAGAAAACTAACCTCTGTCTGAGTCACAGTTACATAGCTTAAGAAACACAGATGCCAAGAGTTCTCTGCCTCATCAGCTATCTAAGGGAATAGGAGGTTGAGTTCTTTAAAAAAAAAATTCAACAAGGGCAAACTTTTCTACAGGAAATGACTCACATTGGAGACTCAAAAGTTTTGGTTATGTTACCTTAAAGGACTGAATCATTACTATGAACAATAACTACATGGTTTTATTTGAACCTGTCTTAAAATGAGTTTCCCAATGAGCTGGGTACCTTGTATTATCTACTCTTCATGTTGGTCCTGACTCACCCAGATTCTCATAAAATCTTAGGAATCTTCCCTGTTCTGCCCCAGCATCGTGTGTGTTAAATGTTGGGGGAAACTTGAGAAAATGATCCAAAAACTCATCCTCGGAATTATCCTTCCTAAGGAGACATTTTAATGTGCCAGATTAACTTAAAACTGACAGTTTTCCAAGCCTTGTAAAAAATAGAGTAGAACTATTTTTCAGTGTGGTACAGGCTCTCTTCAAAATAAGAAGAGGCCTACCAAGCTCCATGCTTTTTTTTAAAATATATTTTATTGTTAAATTTAATGGGGTGACATTGGTTGGTAACAATTAGATAGGTTCCCGATGTACAACTCCACATCACATCACCCATGCATCGCATTATGTGCCCAGCTCCCAGAATCAGGTCCCCCTCCAACCCCATATATCCGGTGCCCACTCCCCCCCCACACACAATGCTCCCTCCCCCTCCCCCCTCCTC
>PVKE010001447.1:0-99442 GCA_004027555.1 Craseonycteris thonglongyai
AGGGGGAAGCCGGGATGGCTCAGTGGGTTAAGCGCTCACTTTGCAGCGCCGGGGACTGAGGATCAAATCCTGGCCCCGGCCTGTGTGGACCCATATCTGTGTGGACCCATATGCTGAACTGGGGAGTTCCCCCAGTTCAGTTCTCTCTCTGTCTCTGTATCTCTCTCTCTCTCTCTCTGTCAAAAACAATAAAAAACATAAAAATATATAATAATAATAATAATAATAATAATAATAAAATGTCAACCCAGTGACATGGGGATGGGAACCTACACAGAGGGCAGCAACAGTTCCCAGATGGTGCTGATGACCATGATGGGAACATCTGGCCCAGTGCAGAGGATTTCAAACTTGGCTGCTAATTCAAGTCACCTTTGGTCACTTGATAAAAATACTGATGCCAGGTCCTGATCGCAGAGATTCTAATCTCATTGGTCTCGCATAATGTAGGGCAGTGTTTCTCAGCCTTTAGGGTATATAACGAGCTCCTGGAGGAGTTGTTGAAACACAGATTGCTGTGCCCCACCCTCAGTGCCTCTGATTCAGTAGGTTTGGGATAGAACCCAAGAATTTATATTTTAATAAGTTCTGAGGTAATGCTGATGCTTCTGGTCTAGAGACTAAACTCTGAAAATCCCTGAGATGCAATAATACAGTGTTTTGAGTTAAGACAGGATGGTAGTCCCAGTTCTATAATTAGGTATGATAACCTTTTTATTTTTGTTTCTGTCAAGTTTTATTGAAGTATAATTTAAATACTATAATATCCACCCGTTAAAGCAGGGGTGTCCAATCTTTTGGCTTCCCTGGGCTACACTGGAAGAAGAATTGTCTTGGGGCCACACATAAAATACGCTAACACTAATGATAGCTGATGAGCTAAAAAAAGAAAATCACAAAACAAATCTCATAATGTTTTAAGAAAGTTTATGAATTTGTGTTGGACCGCATTAAGTGCCGTCCTGGGATGCATACAGCTCTCAGGCCATGGAATGGACAAGCTTGCTTTAAAGTGTACAGTTCTATGAATTTTGACAAATACATTAGCAACACAATCAAGGTATAGAATAGTTCTATGATAATAATGTCTGCTCTTATTTTATAAGTTTAAAAAAAATACAAAAATATAAAGAATACCACTGAGCTATATTCCTTGTATCCCAGTGTAACTGTCACCCAGCTTTACCAATTATTACATAGTCAATCTTGATTTTAATATACTCCTATTCAGATATCTTTTACTTACTGCTATCTGACTTAGTGCCATTGTGGTAAGAAAATATTTGGTATGATTTGAATACTTATAGATATACTGACAGTGAGTTTATGGCTACGAATATATTCTGTATTGGCACTTAAGAATGATAGCCTGATCAAGTCGAATGAATGTTCTATAAATGTCAATTATAAAGGTCAAGTTGTTTGATAGTGTTGTTGAAGTCATCTACGTCCTTACCAATTTTCTCTTTATTTGTTCTATCAATTATTGAGAGAGAGGTGTTGAAATCTCTGACTGTATTTATAGATATACCCAGTTCTCCTTTCAGTTCTATAAGTTTTTGCTGCTTATAATTGTGAAGTCCTTTTATTAGATACATAAACATTTAGGATTCTTATGTCCTGGTAATGAATTAATCAGTTTTCCATTATGAAACAACCCTCTTTTATCCCTGGTAATACTGTTTACTCTAAAATCTACTGTGATTGATACTAATATAGCTCTTTCAGCTTTCTTTTGATTAATGTTACCTTGGAGTATGTTTTTCCAACTTTTTAGTTTTAACCTATCTCTGTCCTGGTGTTCAAAGGAAATATACACTGCATGTAGTTGGGTCTCACTATTTTATTCCATCTGACACTCTATGTCTTTTAATTGGTATGCTTAAATAATTTATAGTTAACTTAATTACTGGTATGGCTATGTTTAAGTCTTTCATCTTTCTGTTTTCTGTTAGTCACATCTGTTCTTTGTTTCTCTTTTTCTGCCTTATTTTCGATTAATTGATTATTTGTTTTAACTTTATTTTATCTCCTTTTTTGGTTTGTAACTCTTTGTGTTTTTTAGCATTTGTTTTACAGTTTATTCTATACATCTTAAACTTATCATAATCTACCTTTAAGTAACATTATATTCCTCTATGTAGAGTATATGAACAGTATACTTTCTGTTTTATCAAAATCAATTTTTATCCATTTTTAAATTTACCTTTATTTTTTATAATATTCATTTTTTATATTTTTTAATTATAGTTGACATACAATATTATATTAATTTTATGGGGACAGCATAGTGATTATATAACTTACAAAGTAATCACCCCAATAAGTCTAGTACCCATTTGACATTATGCATTGTTATTACAGTATTATTTACCATGTTCCCTATGCTGTACTTTTGAACAGTATACTTTCATTTCCCCCCTCTTGGCCTTAACATCAGCATATGTAAATGTATGTGTTTAAATAAATATATGTATAAATATATACATGTATAAATATATGTATGTAATATAACATGTCGATATAAAATATGACACAATATATTGTTTATTTTGCTTAAAACAGTGAACTATCTTTTAAAGAAACTTTAAAGATTTTTTTTTTTTTATTGTTTTTGCCAGAGAGAGAGATACAGAGACATAGAGAAGAGAGAGGGCCCAGAGCAGTCTCCATAGTTGTACATCATTGATTTTTCCACATAGTTTCATTCCACAGGTGGGCGTGGGGCTGCACAGGGCAGGAACTGGGCCGGGGTCTCACCGGCTGGGGGAGCTCCCAGTTCAGCACATGGGTCCACACGGGCCTGGGCCAGGATTGGATCCTCAGTCCCCGGGCCTGCAAAGTAAGCACTTAACCAACTGAGCCATCCCGGCTTCCTCTAAAGAAATTTTAAATAAGGAAAAGTTTATTTATATTTACCCACCTATTTGCGGTGCTCTTTATCTTGTTTCAAGATTTCTGTCTGATTTCATTTTATTCTGCCTGAAGCCTTTTCTCTAATTTTTTTAATACCACTTGTCAGCTGCTGGTAAATTCTTTCAGTTGTTGTATGTCTTTAAACTCTTTATTTTGCTTTTGTTTTTCAAAGATATTTTTGAAGAGTACAGAATTCAAGGTTGTCAGCTTTTTTCTTTCACATCCTTTGATGCTGCAGAAGTCTCGGTCAAAAAAATGACAGCATAGGTCATGTGTATCCAGAGATACATTCATTACTACTATGTGCTGAAATGGGGGAAAAAAATTAAAGCACTGCAAATACAATAAAATGCATGATCTTTAAATTTATTTCAGTTGCAATGTAGAAATTATTAAATTTTTCCCATTTCAGCACATGCTAATAATGAATACATCTCTCAGATACACATGACCTATGCTGTCATGTTTTTGACCGAGACTTCTTCAGGGTTCTAACATGCTTCTCTAGGGTCTTCTGGTTTGCCTTGTTTACAACAAGAAATATCCCATCATTCTTCTATTTGTTCCTCTTCACATAGTGTCTTTTTTCCACTATCATCTTCTCAGGTTTTTCTCTTCATCACTTGTTTTAAGCAATTTGATTATAATGAGCTTTAGTATTGTTTTCTTCATGGTTCTTGTGCTTTAGGGTTCACTGAAATTCTTGAATCTCTGGTTAATTTTAAAACTTGTCAGCCATTATTCTTTAAAATATTTTTTCCATCTATTCCTCTCTTTCTTCTTCTTTTGGAACAATAATCACATGTGTATTTGGCCATTTAAAATTGTCTCCCACCTCATTGATGATCTGTTCTTTTTAAATGTTTTTTTCATCTTTTTTCTGCTTCATTGAGATAGTTCTATTACTGTGTCCTCAAGTTCACTAATCTTTTTGTCTGTCATGTTTAATAGGTTCTTAATCCCATCTAGTGTATTTTTCTTCTCTAACATCATAGCTTTCATCTCTCTAGGTTTGTTTGGAATTTTTTTTATATCTTCCATGTCTCTCCTTAGCAGACTAATGCCTTCTACCTTCTTGACCACATGGACCGTATCTATAATAGCTGTTTCAATGTAGTTGCCTACAAATTCTGTGTTTTGTCTCATTTCTGCATATATTTCTATTGATTGATTTTTATCCTTATTATAAGTTGTATTTTCCTACTTCTTTGCATGCCTGGTAATTTTTTATTGGATGGCGGACATTTTGAATTGTGGATTGTTGCATGCTGGATTTTGTTTTTTGTATGCCTTTAAATATTTTTGAATATTGGGATAAAGTTAAATTTGGGAATAGTTGATCCTTTCTAGACTTACTTTAAGTTTTATTAGGGTGGCCAGAGCAGCCTTTAGTCTCGGGTTAAGTTGATACCATTAGTAAGGCATTCACACTGATGATTCATATAAATTATTACAAGATTTCTTAAAATATTCTAGCCCTGTGTGTCTTCCGATAATTGCTTTGTTCTTGCCTCCTTCTTTCTGGTGATTCTTTTCCCAGCCTTGGGTCAGTTCTTCACACATGTGCTCTGATAGTACTCAGCTGAAGACTTGAGGTGGAGCCCCCGTATAGATATACACTCTGAGTGTCTGTTTGCATGGGGTTCTTTCCTCTTGGTGCTCTGCCTATGGATTCTAGCATCCCTAGCCTCCTCTAACTTTTAACTCTTGTCTCTTCAACTCAGGCAGATCACCAGGTTCTACTTGGTGCCCCCTTCCTGTGCTTCAGTAAGTCAGCATTATTGTAGTATTAACCTTGCTTCCCGTTTCTTAAGGATCACTGTCCTGTGCTGCCTGTTGTCCAATGTCTGAAAATGATTTTTTTCATGTGTCTTTTGTTGTTTAAGGTGAGAAGTTCAATTGGTCTCTGTTACTCCATCATTATCTGAAGCAGAAGAAAACTGACTTCCATTTTGTTTCATTTATTACCAGGGTAAATTCACTATTCACATAATGAATAAGGATGTTGCGGGTTTTTTTGTAAGGATTAAGTAATATACGTGAAGAGTACTTTATAGATGGTGAAGTGTAAAGTGCTACACAGGTGTTTGTCATTGCCATTACCTAGGAGCTTGCCTCATTGTCCTCTAGTTATGGATGTTCTATATATGCATCAAAATAAGGCCTCAAAGACCAAAAGATAGAGGTGTGGTTTCTGAAAAATTGCCTAGGCCTTCATTTATATCAGTATGTCATGTTGCTTATTTTCCTGTGCTGTATTAATTTATGCATTCATTGATTCAACAGACATTTATTAAACACTCATGTGCCAAGCATTGTTCTAGGCACTAGAGATCTCTGCCCCCACGGAGTTTAAATCCTCTTAGTGTATGGTGCGTGTGTGCGTGTGTGTGCGTGTGTGTGTGTGTGTGTGTCTCAGCTGTCCCACTTTTTTCAGTCACTTCCTGAACACCTATCGCATTCTCCCTGTGGGCCTCTGTATGAAGGCTCATCTCATCCAGCCTTTATCTCTTATGTTTTCTCCCCCTAGTTTATCTCGTCTTCCCACATTATCTTATTTTTTATTTCATTCAATCCAGTTATCTTTCCTCTACTAATCTTTCTAGGTAAAAGCTAGAGTAAATGAAAAGTTCTTACAAAAGCTTATAAGGCTTTAAAAGATGTGTGCTCCCATTTATCTTTCTGAACTCCTCACTTACCTCTGACCTCTTCTTCATTTTTCTTCAGGCACCTTGGCCTTCTTGCCATTGTTGTCTTTAGAAAACACCAGGCATGACCCTACCTTAGTGTCTTTGCACTTGCTGTGCCTTCTGCCTTGAATACTTTTCTTCCACATATCCACATCTTACCTCTCACTTTCTTCAAGTCTTTGTCACCTTTTCAATGAGACCGTTTCTGGCCTCTCCCTATTGTAAAGTATCATGCATTCTGCTACCTCTCCTATTCCCCATTCTTACCTTTTTTTTTTTTCCTGACACTTATCTTCTCAATTATACTGTGGAATTTGCTTGGTTTCTTCTCTGTTGTTGCACTAGCATATCAACTCTATGAAAGTAGGGATTTCTTTACTGCTGACAAGGGTACTAGGGCACTGCCTGGTCCTCATAGGAGCTAAATAAAGATTTGTTGAATGAACGAGTCTCCTTGGTAAAGTGCTTTGCTGCTTCTTTGTTGTACTACATTTATTGAATATATTTCTTTGTTTCATGTACTGTATTTAAAAGATAAATGGCTGGAGCATTTTATATATTTTCTTAGAAACCCTTAAATTGCTTTTTTAGCTTATTAACATATATTGTTCTGTAGATATATAGCCTTCACAAGATAAAAGGTTCTCCATCCTTGATTACAGCTAGACTTTCATGCCTGAGTCCCTGTAGAATTAGATGACATTCTAATAGTAATAAATCATTCTAACCTTATAGATAACCCAAGAGGTGACAGAATTCTAGGGAAGGGGACGCCCAAATAAGACCTAGACTTTCAGTCTCCTCCAGCAACTCAAAGATGATCCAAAAGAAAAATAAAATCCTTCCAAATATAATATTTACTTTATTCTGAAAAAAATGTTAGAAAAGTTAATACTGTATTTAGAATTACAAAAATTTTATACAGCTCTCCTAGAAAACACTTTAAGATGAGTCAGGCTAAAACTTCCTACTAAGTTATATATACATGTGTACCTCACTCCCTTAATCATAGAGTCTAATAAGCTAGGAAAACCAAAAGATTTTGCTAAGTTTTACCACAGACTCAAAACCCAATCTGTCCTGTTGTACAACTGGTTATAATCTTTATTTTTCCATTTGTTGAGTCTACTTTATATGCTTCATTGCAGAGATAGTAATATGTTTGCCTATAGCGTGGGCCCCAGCATTTAAGGATTTTTTTTTTTAACTCCACTTTGCTCAAGTGAAACCATACTCTAGTCATCTGACTGCCTAACTTTTGGTTGTTGTTGTTAATTGCTATTTTTTTTCCTCTAGCTTTGCAAATCTGGGTATACTCCATGTGACAAAGAAAAAAGTATTTGAAACACTGGAAGCACGAATGACAGAGGCATGTATAAGGGGCTATAACCCCGGTCTTTTGGTGCATCCCGATCTTGCCTATTTGCAAGCAGAAGGTGGAGGAGACCAGCAGCTCACAGGTGAGCATCACTCTGTCAGCCTTGCTCTGTTGAGAGCGCAGGCTCTTATTTTCTTGTGTGTAGACTATACATTCATCTTAGGCCCCGGATTTCTCTTTCTCCCAGTCTGTACCCTATGCTGCTCTTACCTTTTCCCTGTTCAGAAACCTTTGATGGCATCCTGCTGCCTTTCAACTAAATTCTCTACCTCTGTAGCCGAGTATACAAAGCCCTCCCAGTCTGGTCCTGGTCACCTTCCCTACCTCATCACCAGTTCTGCCCTGTACCCGCTTCTCCTCATCACTGCCTCTGAACACCAGATGCGTCTTCCCAGCTTTCAGTGTGTTCTTCTCTACCTAGACACCTCATCCTTCTCTTTTCAACCTGTCCAAACCAATTTATAATTCAAGATTTGGTTCAAAAGTACCTCCTCTGTTATACCTCCTCCAGCTCACCTTATGAGGAATCTTTCTTTGAATTCTTCAGGTACATTATAAACTATTCCCTTTATCATAAAAAATGCTTTGATTTCATGTCTTCCTGCCTTTACTCATGTGTTTTTCTTTCAACCTTGTCCCACCACGTGTACCATGTCTGTTTTTATATGTTCTCCTTTAGTCTGACCAGTCATTCATCAGCTCATACTCAGGCAATCCAAAAGCAGTCATCATTTTTCCATTAAATGTGTTTCATCTTCTAAAGAGATACCCAGACTCTAAACTAGCCATGCCCAATTTTTAACTTCCCTGGGCTACATGAGAAGAAAAATTGTCTTGGGCCAGACATAAAATATACTAACACTAATGATAGCTGATGAGCTAAAAATAAAAAAGGTAGAAAAAATTAAAAAAAAAAAAATTCCATAATGTTTTAAGAATTTGTGTTGGGTGACTTTCAAAGCCATCCTGGGCCAGAGGTTGGATATGCCTGCTCTAAACCTTATTATCTTGGACTCCATGTTCTCCCTGTGCTACATCTCCAGGTAGTGGTTCAACCATACTGTGCTGTCCCTGGGGCTCCATCCTCACTTCAGTTTCATTGCTCTGTCTCTGTCCCTCCCTACCTCTTTACACCCTATGGCCAAATGGATCTTACTAAGGCCTACATCTCACCATTACTTTGTGTCTCCCCTTTGCTTTCAAAATCCAAGTTCTGTAAGCTGGTGTTCTAGACCTCCCAAGCGCTGGCCCCGGTCAGCATTTCCCATTCTCTTTCCACAGTACCCCTTCATATCACCCTGAACTGCTCCATACCAGCAGCATGATTTCTCACTTCCTGGCATTGGCACATTCTTCCTGTACTTACTAGTCCCTCTTCCTAGAATGTTCTTATTCACTCTCTTCATAAGTTCAAGTTCTACTATCCCTTCAAAATTTAGAGCAAATGTCTCTTCTGTTCCAAAGCCTCTGGATTCTCCCCTTCTTTGAAATTCCATGTCACTTCATCTGTAGCTCTTTGCCAGTACTTACTACTTGAATTACCACCTTTTGTGGTATAAGATAATTATGATTATATCCATCAGTGTGAAAGCGCCATCAGGAGCAAAGGAAGTAAACAAAAGCATTCATTCCATTCAAAAGTACTTCTCGAGGACCTACTATGTGCCAGGCTGGATGCTAGGCACTGTGGAACAAACCGTCTCTGTGCTCAAAGAGCCTTTTGACTACTTAATTGTCATATTTTTTCAGTACAAATGATGCATAGTGGGCTTCCGGCATTCCATTTCATCATATCCTTATGCCTCCAGCTCTTACTGTAGGGACTGAAGGGAGTTCAGGTGGAGATAAAAAAAGAGAAAGGCAGTTTGATACAGGGAGAACAGTTTTACTGTAATCCAGAGGAAAGGCAGGCCTTCTTTTGATGCCTTTAGTTTTGGATACCATAAACTAGACACACTTAAAATATTATTAGCAACATGAAGAATTTTGAAAGAGGGAAGAAAGATTTTTGTGTTCGGTTTGTGTTCTCTGGGCTTGATAAAAGCACCCTGTCTAAAAGGTTCATGCTTGACTCTTTCCCTGGGCACGGGTGCCCTGTGCTGTGTGGTCCCAGATCGGGAAAAGGAGATCATCCGCCAGGCGGCTCTTCAGCAGACAAAGGAGATGGACCTGAGTGTGGTGCGGCTCATGTTTACAGCGTTTCTTCCAGACAGCACCGGCAGCTTCACAAGGCGCCTGGAACCCGTCGTATCAGACGCCATCTACGACAGCAGTAAGTACTGGTCTTCTGAGGGGAGAGGCAGCTCCCACAATGTCAAGAACAGACTTGCAACCTGCCCAGGCAGGTTCCAGGAGCAGGGAATTTCATCACGTGGAGCCTCGTGTTCATCATCTACAAAATGGGAATACTAAAATCGAATACAAACACTTGTCTAGATTAAAAGTGAAATATTATGAGGGAATAAATGGGGTTCTCCTTCCTCAGATGTGCATTTTTGTATTGTAGATGCAATGCCAAATCTCTTAGTTATGAATTCCTTGCTATGAGGATATATTGTTGGTGCTCTTAGGTGGGAAAGTATCTCGTTTCTTTTCATTGACACTCTGAAGAGAGTTAATAAAAGACAACTATGGGGAAGCTGGGATGGCTCAGCAGCTTAAGCACTCACTTTGCAGCCCCAGGGACCAAGAATCAAATCCCAGTTTGGCCCTTCCAGACCCATATGCTGAACTGCTGTGTGCTTCCCATGCAGTTGGCCCCCAGTTTGGTTCTCACCCCATGGTTTGGCCCCTGGCTTGAGGGGGCAAGCCTCCGATGGGGGAGACCCCCTAGCCCAGTTCCCGCCCTGCGCAGCCCCTGCCCACCAGTGTGGAACTCTTGAAAAACTAATGATATACAACTGTGGAGACTGCTCTGGGCCCTCCCCACTCTCTCTGTCTCTCTCTGTCTCTGTCTTTGTAAAAAAAACAATAAAATAAATCTTTAAGAAAAAGACAGCTATTATTCTTATCCACCTTCATTCTCACATGTTACAACTTTATCAGGATAGGAACTTTTAAGTTAACTGAATGAGCAGTATATATATATATTAGTACATGGCTTCAAAATTCTATTTCAGTCTACAGTTCCTAGAATTTTTTAACAGTTTTACAGTGATCTTCAGCATTTACTATGCAAATTTCTTGTTTGGTATGTGTGGAACTTATCTAACAGGTATTTCCAAAACCCTGCAAGTATAATACTTGGGCTCATTGAAAGTATATAGAGTTAGGTCTAAGTAGAAGACTCCATGCGCCAAGCACAACTACTAAGTGATTTCTCAAATTTAAACAAATGCGAAGGGAAGTGAAAGAGTTATAAAATGATGTACAATCATAAACCAAAGATCACCTTAAAATGCAGCTGTTGGAGGAAAAAAAAGGAAGCTGTACACTATTACCACACAAAACTTTTTCCCCTAACCACATAAAATTCTAATTTAGTTTGGGGAAAAGAAATATAACATCTCCATTTTTTTTTTCTGTAAAATAAAAATTATTAGTTTTTAAAAACTGTGCTTCTCCTAAATTTCTAGGACAATTGTAAATGGTATGTCAGTATCATGGAAATAAGTTTGGGGTGAAAGTCTTGACCTAATAGTAATTCCACAGATCCATTAGCTTGGTACTTCCCAGAACATCAGAAGAGCTCTTTCTCTTTCTGATTAATTTCTCTTGCTATGTGAATGGGAGAAACAAAGATTGCTCCTTTCTGCCTCATCTGTTTTGGTGGTTATGAATGACTCATGCCCAAGAAGTGCTTTGAGGACTTTAGAAGGCATTTTTGTTTTATCTGTGTCCTTGTTAAAACAATATGAGTGAAAACATCTATTTAAACTTTCTTCTGGTTAATGTGTGCCAAAGGCAGGGTCCCTTATAAGAGACTGGCTTGTGATCTTGAGGATAAGCCATGATATCTGTTATTTTTCTCCTGTGGACAGAAGCCCCCAATGCGTCCAACCTGAAAATTGTAAGAATGGACAGGACAGCTGGATGTGTAACTGGAGGGGAAGAGATCTATCTTCTCTGTGACAAGGTTCAGAAAGGTAAATATATGCTCTGGTCCCAAGATGTCAAATATTCTGAGTGTATCTGAGTCATTTCTCAGCAGTGAACCCAATAATGTCCCTTTTCAGCCATACAACTCCTTTTCAAATTTGTACATTTTACCTCTTCCAAATTTAAGTTGTGTGTGTTATTTTTTTAAACCCAACTAATTCATTCTAAATTTTCAACAGAAGTGAAGAGTGGTGGTAATCAGTGACATTTCAATGTTTTTATTCTTCAAACATTGGTATCTGAACTTAAAGTGAATGAGTACCGTAATAGCCTGTGCTTTCTCTGTCTCTCTCTCGCTCTCTCTCTCTCTCTCTCTAACACACACACACATACACACACAGAATAAATAATGTTTTGTGTGTGCTATGTGTTGCTGAGTTGGTTCCGACTCCTGGCAATCCTACAAATGAGTAAAGTTCACAATGTCCTGTCCTTAGCAGCCCCGCTCAGCTCCTGGAAACTCATGCCTATGGCTTCTTTTAAAGAGGCAACCCATCTCATATTTGGTCTTCCTGCTGCCTTATATTTTTCCCAGCATTATTGTGTTTTCCAAAGAATCCTGCCTTCTCATAATGTACCCAGAATTGGACAGCTTCAATTTTGTCTTTTTTGCCTCCAGAGATGTTTCAGTCTTAATTTACTCTAAGAAAGACCCACTTGTTCTTCTCGTGTCTTACATAATATAAAATAGTTTATTTTGTTTATCTTATGCTTTGTTGCAATACTGAGAGAGCTTCTCTAAATACTTTCACATGACACTGTGATGTCAGCTAAGAAAAAGAAAGAGTATAAGGATTATAGGGAATTTATCATATCATATTTCTCTCATAATTTTCAATTTCAGAAAAGGTTCTTGGCATTATTCCTCATTAGATATAGTACAAGATTGATATGTTAGTAAAAGCTGAAGGAGGTTGTGTTATCTTCTCAAACGTCACTCATTTTTTAAAATAAAATGGTAGGAAGTATAGTGTAATAAAAATCTACTCACTGTAAAAGTGATGATCATTTTCAAAGTAAGCAGATGTATAACTGGAAATATAGTCCCTAAATAAAATAATTATGGCTTAAAAAAAGGGGGAGGGACAGAAAATTCTCATTTGAGGCTAAATGCTCTGAGGTTAAAAAGTCAGAAAAAATGGAATCAGATATCAGATTTTAAGGTAAACGTATATATAGCTTTATACAAAAAAAAAAAAAAAATGTTTACACTTTATATGCTTACCCTGGTATCAGCCTTCTTTTAATTCATTCTATCCAAGTAATAGGCATTTCCAGATTTCAGGGTGCGCATACTATGAGTAAACACAAACTGAGTTACCTTTATTTGTAAGTGTGATTCTTAAGCATTATCATTACGTTGGAATGGCTTAAGAGAAGTCTTGTACCTGGCTTAAAGACTCTGAATAACTAAGCCCATGGCAGTCCTACTTGAAGGCAAACAGGTAGTGCAGTCCTTCCTATGAAACGGGAAGTGAAGCCAGGGAGATGCCAGCCGGAGTGATGCTGTCATACGTCTACAGAAGTAGAATCCAAGACTGACATGTGGAATTTAGGCATTCTAAGTTAGCCCAAAGGGATTTGACCAGCGTAATATTTTTAACAGATTTTCAATAAGGATAAATAAAGTATTATAGGGAGGCAGCATAGTAGAATGTTTAAGTTGGAAACTATAGTGTGTTCAAATCCTGGATTCTCCATTTGCTACAATTCAATCTTAAATAATTTCTTAACTCTCTGGATTCATGTGTATCTTCTGCAAAAATGAGGATCTTAGTAGTACACCTGCATCACAAAGTTATTGTGAGGATTAAATCAGTTAATATATACACATAAATCACTTAGAACTGTGTCTGCCATATAGTAAACTTTGTGTAAGTTAGATATTATTATGTAAATTTAAGTTAGGTTAAACCACCTTTGGGTATTCTGACATTTCTCATTGTCCTTCAAGTTTCTGAGGAGTGAATTGGTTTAGAAGAAATGGGACAGTCAAAGGTAGATTAAGAGAAAATTCTGACTGAATAGGTAAGCCAAGTGTTCTGTCATTGTAAATAAAACTTGGGGCCGATTACTACCATAACTAATAAAAAAATTCAGTGATTTATGAAAAACTTTTGTATTCAAAAGTCTATTTCATAGTAATTACTTTCAAAAATTTTAAGTATATAGTAGGTAGAACCTGGAGCCAGCTTTATTTTTCAGCGTGTTTATAAATATTACAAAACCATGTGAAATTACATACCTGAATGTGACTGTTCGCAGATGACATCCAAATTCGATTTTATGAAGAGGAAGAAAATGGTGGAATCTGGGAAGGATTTGGAGATTTTTCACCCACAGATGTTCATAGACAAGTAAGTGGATGATGATGATGATTTTACATTTCATGCTTTTTTTGAAACTTAGTTATTTCCATATATGAAAAAGAAAAAATCACCAATATTTATTTAACTTTCTTAAAAGAGTATTATTTTTAAGACTTTTGCATGTCTTTCAGAAAAGTTACCTACTATAGAATTATGGGCAAGGTTCTATAAAACCATTTACTCTGAGGCCTTGGCAAGGCATTTCATTTGGATATCTGCTCACCTAGCCATAACGCAGTGGCCCTCGGGTCCTTTAGTGGAAATGATTTAAGTGTTTATATTTAGTATGGTCAGGCCACCATAACACCATTGACTAGGTGGATTAAACAACAGGAATTTTCTCACAGTCTGGAGGCTGGAAGTTCCAGATCAAGGTCTACGGGGTGTGAGTTCCCCTCTTCCAGATGGCTGCCTTCTCACTGTGTCCTCTTGTGGTGGAGAGAGAGTAAGCTCTCTGGTGTCTTTTCTTGTAAGAACACTAATCCTGTCCAATCAGGGCTCTGCCCTCATGACCTCCTTAACCCTTCATTATATCTGTAAAGGCCTTGTCTCCAAATACAGCTACACTAGGCGTTAGGGCTTCAACATACAAATTCTGGGGGACACCCATCTGGCCATAACATGTTCTACTGGAATAGCTATGGTGGAGCCTGTTAAAAGGGGTATTCTAATGAAAAATGTTAGAACGAGGAGTCTTCCAGTTGTGGCTGATGTCATATGATAAATTAAGATTTCCCAATGACAACTGAGTATATAACTAAGAGATGAAAATGCTAAATTTTCATCTTAATGACTACTGTGAGTGACTGAGGAATACTATTTTCACAAAAAGAAAAAAAATGGAAATGATCCATATATCCATCTATAGGCTGCCAGTTAAATTATGTCTCTCAGATGAAATATTATGCAGTTATTAAAAAGAGTGAGCACTCTTATGAGCCAATATGTAAAGCTCTCAAAGATACATTTAACATTTTTTAAAGGTAAATATAAAGCAAAGTGTATATTTAAAAGATTCACTGTTCATATTTGCATATGCATAAAGAAACTCTGAAAGAATACAAAAGAAATGAATAACTTCTCTCCTTGTTTACCTCTGGGGGAAGGTCAGGTACATGGTAGGAACTGCCTGGGAGGAGACAAGAGTGGCAAGGAGAAATTTCAGTGCATGCCATTGTATACGTTTTTATATTTTACAAAATCTTGATCCCTATGAATATATTACATCATCAAAAAAAATTAAACTAAAAATTATAAATATGCTTAACTATGCTAGCACTACCAGAAATTAATGAAAAAGCTACCCTAAAGATGTTATAGAATGCCCTGCCATGTGCCTAGAGCCTTGTCCATTCTCACCTCAAAATTAAGGTGACCAGACGTCCCGCTTTTGGAGGGACAGTCCCAATTTTTAACTATTTGTCCCGCATCCTGTGGCATTTTTAAGAAGTCCAGATTTTTGGAAAGAATGCACGACAAGCTAGGGAACAGCGGGAGATAGACCAAATTTTTAATCAAGAACCCCCTCCCCTCCGGTCAATGGTGTCCCGCTTTACCAATGTTAAAATCTGGTCACCTTACTCAAAATACACTGACCCTATGATGATGGATGGCTTCCTTTCAGGTTTCCTCTCCTCATCACCTGGCCTGCGGGCTGATGGTAGTACCACCTTCCTCGTCTCTCTTTCCAGTCTTTCTGATGTTGCTATAATCATATTGGAGGCCTTTGAGGCTGATTTGAAAGAGGAGAAAGGTGTATGTAATGTATTTTAGTCACATGATTATTTACAACTGGAAGACATTTAAAATATTAGACAAATGAAATAATAAAGATTTGCAAATATATTGGCATAGTCTTGCTTCAGTTTCACAGAGTCAATTTAATAAAAATGTACGGGTATAGGATTCTGAGTTTGTAACTTTCTCTAGGTTGCTGTACTTTTTTTGGTACACTCTGTCTAAATATTGGGCATAAAGAATGTGTTTAATGAATAGCATTGCTGGAGGGAAAAAAATGTAGTCCTACCCCAACATTTGGATCTCTGTATACTGCAGTTTGCCATCGTCTTCAAAACTCCAAAATATAAAGATATCAACATTACAAAACCAGCCTCTGTGTTCGTCCAGCTTCGGAGGAAATCTGATTTGGAAACTAGCGAACCAAAACCTTTTCTCTACTACCCAGAAATCAAAGGTAACTTGGTTGTTTATACACTTACTTATTGTTCCAATAAGAGAACAGACTGATTAGAAAACATCAGTTAGTCATCTCCTTTGAACAGCTTCCTAGTAAATGGCCCCCCTGGGTCCATGGTACTTTTGTTGTTGTTGTTGTTGTTGTTGTTCTCAATGCTTTTGTTTGTTTCTTTTCATTATTAGTTTCAGGTGTACAAAAAAACAACATAGTGATTAGACATTTACACACCTCACAAAGTAATAATCCCAACAAGTCTACTACTCATCTGACCATGTATGTAGCTGACAGAGACAAAGAAAGAGAAGGGGGAGGACCCAGAGCAGTCTCCATAGTTGTACATCATCAGTTTTCAACATGGTTTCGTTCCATACAGGTGGGTGGGGACCACACATGGTGGGAACTGGGCTGGGGGCCTCCTGCATGGGAGGCATGCCCCCTCAAGCCAGGGGCCAAACCAAGGGACAAGAACCGAACTGGGAAGCACACCCCAGTTCAACATATGGTTCCGCACGGGCTGATGCCAGGATTCATTCCTCGGTCCCCTGGGCTGCAAAGCAAGCACTTAACCCGCTGAGCCATCCTGGCTTCCCCTTTTACAGTATTATTGATGATATTTCCCATACTGTATTTCACATCCCCGTGACTATTTTGTGACTACTAATTTGTATTTTCTAATCCCTTGCCCTTTCTCACCCATCTTGCAAACCCCGTCCCACCTAGCAGCCATCACTTTGTTCTCTGTATCTATGAGTCTATTTCTGTTTTGTTTGTTCCTTTATTCTGTTCTTTAGATTCCACATATAAATGAGATTATATGGCATTTGTTTTTCTCAGTCTGACTTATTACACTTAGAACAATACCCTCAAGGTCCATCCATGTTGTTGCACATAGTAAGATTTCTTTTTTTTCATAGCAGAGTAATATTCCACACATATGTACCACAATTTTTTAATTCATGTGTCTACTGATAGGAATTTTGATTTTTTTCATATCTTGGCTATTGTGAATAGTACTGCAGTCAACATAGGTTGCATATATCTTTTTCGAGTTAGTGTTTTGAATTTCTTTGTATAAATACCCTGGGAAAGGAAGAAGTAAAACTGTCATTATTTTCAGATGACATGATATTATAGAGAGAGACCCCCAAAGATTCCACCAAAAAAGAAAAAAAAAAACTATTAGAACTGATAAACTATTAGAACTGGTAATATAGCACAATACAAAAATAATATTCAGAAATCAGTTACACTTTTATACACCAATAACAAATTATCAGAAAGAAGAATTAAGGAAACAATTCCATTTACAGTTGCATCAAAAATATAATAAAATGCCTATGAATAAATTTAACCAAGGAAGTAAAAGACCTGTACTCAGAAAATTGTAACACATTAAAGAGAGAAATTAAAGAACATACAAATAAATGGAAACATTTACCATGCTTATGGCTAGGAAGAATTAATATATAGGTAGTTAAAATATCCATACAACCCAAAGCAATCTATAAATTCAATGCAAACCCTATCAAAATACCAGTGGCATTTTGCACATAACTAGAACAAATACCGGTAATCCTAAAATTTATATAAAACCATAAAAGGCCCCATATACCCAAGGCAATCCTGAGAAAGAACAAAGCTGGAGATATCATGTTACCTGATACCAAATTATACTACAAGGCCATAATAATCAAAACAGCATGGTGTTGGCATAAAAACAGACATGTAGATCAACGGAACCGAATAGAGAGCCCAGAAATAAATCCATGCTTATATGGTCATTTAATATATGACAAAGGAAGCAAGAATATATATTGGGGTAAAGACAGTCTATTTAATGAATGATGCTGGGAAAACTGGACAGATACTGCAAAAAAGTGAAACTGGACCACCTTCTTACACCATATATAAGAAGAGTAAACTCAAAATGGATTAAAGACTTAAATGTAAGACCCAAAACCATAAAACTTCTAGACGAAAATACAGGGAGTAAACTCTCAGAAATTACCCTTAGTAATATTTTTACACTATTTCTCTTTGGGCAAGGGAAACAAAAGAAAAAATAAATAAATGGAACTACATCAAACTAAAAAGTTTTTGCACTGCAAAGGAAACCCATCAATGAAAAGAGAAGACATTCTACATTTCTCCAAAGTGGACATACAGATGGCCAATAGACATATGAAAAGTGTGCATTGTCCCTAATCATCAAAGAAATGCAAATAAAAAAACACAGTGGGATATTACCTCTCACCTGTCAAAATGACCACCATCAATAAACCAACAAACAAGCGCTGGTGAGAATATGGAGAAAAGGGAATCCTCGTGTCAGTGGAATTGCAAATCGGTGTGGCCACTCTGGAAAACAGTATGGAGATTCCTCAAAAACTTAAAAATAGAACTACCAGCCTGGCACTTATTTTTAGAGGAGAGAAATAATATACTATTTGGGGGTTATGGAGTTAATTTCAGCCTTTTAAAAATGTTATTTCCAGCAAGCTTATATGAGATTTTGACTTTTGAGAATTTGTATTTGAATTTGAAATGCTATCATTTATTGAGTAACTCATGGCTCAGGCAGTTGAGATAAAAGAAGGGGTTTGCTGTATAGGTGAATCAGCCATTTCATTAATGGGCCTCAGGCCGGTAAACAGAACACTGAGTCCCACCTCAGTGCAGAACTATAAAAGTGAATGATCACCCTTCTTTTTCTTGCAAAAGATACACCAAGAAGGGGAAATTATAGTCTCCTTAAATAATTATGATGCTAATTAATTATTTTGAGAAATTCCAAAAGTGAAGCATCCACAAACACATATGAGAATGCTGAAGAGAGTGAGCCCTTGCCGCTAAAGCCTCCAAGAAGAAGGCTTCATCTAGATGCTTACAATTGGGGATCTGTTTCAATAGTTGGATGTGAAAGGAAGAAGGAAAGGGTTTCCTATGCTTCAAAAACGTGAGGAGCTAAAACGATTTGTTTGTTGAGAGAGAAGTGAATGTTATGAGCACTGAGATGACCTAGGCCAAGGCAGGAAGAAAGGCCAGGGCCAGGCTCTGAAGTTCTCTGATTGGCAGCTAAAGAATTTTGCTTTGATTCTGGAGAGTGGGGGACAACCAGGCCTGTTTGAAATTGGAATGATGGCTCTGACTTCTTATACAGACACTGAGGAGACTGTCTGGGCAGCAAACAATGATTCAGAATGTGAATGTAAGAATCCAAGTGAGAAGTGGTGAGACTACCAAAAGCATTAGTGCAAGGAGTGAGAGGAGATTCAGAAGACAGTTCATGATGGTGTCAAGAAGACCCCGATGCTGGTTGAGATACTTCAGAGGTGAGGAAAAAATTCAGGAATTGTAGGTGGTTCCAGGAATCCCAAGCTAAGGAGGTTGTGATGTGATTGAGTTGATAAAAAGAATAAAGAGAGGAAACGTAGGTTTGGGTGGGCAAAGAGGAAGTTTATCTTAAAACATGCTGCATTTTAGGTTCCTCTCCTGTGGCAAATTCCTTATAGGTCAAGCAAAAGGCAGGACTAGCACTCAAGAGAAGGCAGGGTGGGAAATTCAGCCTTGAGAATCCTCTCAGAATGAGGGTCACAGGCCCCCAAACTGGATAATTACTCAAAGGTATTTCTTCACCTGGTGTCCACTCACTCGCAAGGGGCCCAGGGATAGAAATGTACTTTTAATATAATAATCAGCTTCTCCATGTTCCTGTTTTGTATTTTACTTATTGAAAACTGTGATTCCAAGAAGGGATCCAAGCATTTCACCAGACTGCAAAGTGGGCCATGGCACAAACAAAATTGGAAACCCCTGAACTAGAGGGAAATGAGCCAGGAGAGAAACGCCAATAAATGATCATCCCAGGGCACCCAGGTCCTGGCTGAGGTTGGAAACCACAAAGGTGCCACAGCAACAACCCATACATGGGTTGGATCCTGGGATAGCAGCATGTGATGGGTGACTTTTTTTTTTAGATTTATTTTTATTGTTTTTGACACAGAGAAAGATACAGAGACAGACAGAGAGAAGGGGGAGGGCCCAGAACAGTCTCCATAGTTGCACATCATTTGTTTTTCTACATAGTTTCATTCCACAGGTGGGTGTGGGGCTGCACAGGGCAGGAACTAGGCCAGGGTCTCACCCCGGTGAGAACTGAACTGGGGGCACTCCCAAGTTCAGCATATGAGTCCACAGGGGCCGGGGCCAGGATTCAATCCTCGGTCCCCGGGGCTGCAAAGTGAGTGCTTAACCCACTGAGCCATCCTGGCTTCCCCTGTGATGGGTGATTTTGAAGACACTTTCTTTTGCTAGAACTCCTGTTGTGGCAGGAGCATTTAGAAAATACTTCTGGGAGTTCTTGTTTCTTTTCTGAGGTTGTGACCTCTCCACTGGTGAGTCAGATTTGTATTGTATTCTGTGACTGGTGGCTTGAAAACACTGTCAGCAAAGGAGCCTTTCTTTTCCCTGTACATGAAATGTCATGCACAATCCCCGGATGTAAACCTGATGGAATCTGGTTCAAATCGAGGTGGACCACTCTGCCCACTTAGCTTTCCCCAGAAGCTCTCTCACCACTCTTCATTTCTCCAGCCAGGAGCTGCCTTCTGTATGCTTCAGTCTTCATATAGCTTAAAAATCACGCTTCAGTTTAAATATCCATCTTTAAAAGTAGACTTAAAGAAGAAATATGGCAAATTTTCTTAACTTTATGAGGAAAAACATAGATTTCTTGTCCTAAAATGTGTCTTCAAAGTAATGTCAATTGTTCTAACATAGAAAATCATGTTTTAAAAAGGATACATTCAAAGCTGAGCTTGGTTTCTAGGCTGCATGTCTACCTTTCCTGGTGGTATATGTGCACCAAGATTATGTGATCCATTCTAGAATAAGTTGATGTTTAAGAGTACATCCTAGGGTGCCACTGTCAAGGGCAGACCACAGGGATACATGAATGAATGCACTATGTAAATCTCCATGTAATCTTCAATTCCATGAAAATTTAGACTGCTTTTTTTTTTTTTTAATTAAAAAGCTTGTCATGTGGAATTTTCTGCATCAGTTTCTTGTCATTGAAATCTTAACGACGGTAGGATAGCTAATACTTTTTAAATTAACACTTTTTTTTAAGATTTATTTTTATTGTTTTTGATAGAGAGAGAGAGATACAGAGATAGAGATAGAGAGAAGGGGGAGGGCCCAGAACAGTCTCCATAGTTGCACATCATTGGTTTTTCCACATAGTTTCATTCCACAGGTGGGCGCGGGGCTGCACAGGGCAGGAACTGGGCCGGGGTCTCACCCCAGTGAGAACCGAACTGGGGACACTCCCCAGTTCAGCATATGAGTCTGCACGGGCTGAGGCTGGGATTCGATCCTAAGTCCCTGGGACTGCAAAGTGAGTGCTTAATGCACTGGGCCATCCTGGCTTCCCCTAAATTAACTCTTAAAAATTCCCATTTTACAGAGAAGTATAACCAGTGAACATCTGTTTTATAAGTCCAGAGAAGTACATAGCAAATAGGAAATGATCTCTTTGCTAGAAAGCATGTCAATAAATAATATTTTGATGAAAATGAGTAACTTGTCTGCTCCCCTCTTATGTTTTATGTTCCTAATGAACTTACATGCTATGTGATATCAGCAGTCTATAGGATAATAAGTGATAAGTATGACTATTAGTTACAATTTAACTGATGGCAAGTTTTTATAAATCTGTCTGAAACCTTTGATAATAAAATTATTAAAGTTTCTCCATTTTGAGATTACCCCTTTCTAGTAGAAATACAGTTTCTTCAAAGGTGACCCATGTTGGTTTTGTTTTTGTTTTTGTTTTTCTGACAAGTCTGGACATAATCAGTTTTTAAACCATTATTCTGTAAGTTCAGTTTTCTACCCTACTTTCCCCTGCTTCATCTTTCAAGTGCACTCAGATGATTGGGAGATAATCAGTAAACAACAGCATTCATTCTCTAGCCCTGAGATGGCAGAAACAACCGCAGAATTAGAAATACATGAAGATACTTCTGAACACAAACGATAGCCAAAACTAACATGGAAGAATCAGAAATAGGACAGCCATTAAGTATTGGGCTGCTAATTGCAAAAAAGGATACCACATTGACTGTTTATTCAATTTAAAGAAAGAACAAAACCTTTTTTTCATTCCTTCTGCCCAAAAGAGAGAAGGGAGAAAAAATCTACAGTAGGAAAATCAGAGAAGAGAAAAGGAAACAGAAAGAAGAAACAGGAATACAACAACAGACCACAAAGGCAATGCCAGAACTCAGAGGGGCAGTGGGGCTGGTGAGAAGCTAAAGAAAAACACCAACCACCTGAGGAATGAGGGACAAAAGTCTAAAGAGCATCTAGACTTGGACAGTCAAAACTCTCAGCATCACTGTATTTTAGTCACGAAGTAGTCTTAGGCCTTTAGCCTTCCATATCCTGCCAGTCACCCCAACAGCTACAGATCCCTCTTGTACTGTATTTCTGGGGTTCACTCATTTTTATTATCATGGTGACCACTAAGGAACAGCCTCCATCACCTTATGTGTTCACTGTCCCTGCCCCACCCTTTGACTGTATCCTATCCGTTGTACCAGTGATGGGTGAGTCTTCCTAAAACACCACACATTATTCTCTAGATCTCAAACATTTGTTGGCTCTCCTGTCTGTAAATTAATAGTTTATAGTTCAAGTGCTCCACATTATGGTCTTAGTCAGCACCGTTTCTCAAGAATCCCTCATTCTAAACTTTTCTTTCAGCTAAACCAGGGGTGTCCAACCCTCTGGCTTCCCTGGGCCACATTGGAAGAATTGTCCAGGACCACATATAAAATACACTTACTATAGCTGACGAGCTAACAAAAAACAAAACAAAAAAATTCTCAACATTTTAAGGGAGTTTACAAATTTTGTTGGGCTGCATTCCAAGTCGTCCTGGGACGCATGTGGTCTGCAGGCCGTAGGTTGGACAAGCTTAAGCTAAACCTGTTCACTGCTGTTCATGAGCACACAGTGCATATTCTTTCCTCTAATGCTTTGCCTCTATATCCCCTTCCCAAAACATCCTCCACTTACCCTCTCCTTATATACAGTTGATTTGGGTAAGGTTTTCCTAAATTTTCCAGCCCACAGGGATTTCCTAAAAGTACTTCGTTGAACTCTGTGAATACTGGTTTGCACCATGCCATTAACATGTATAGCATTGTAGTGCTATTTCTCTGAGTCTTTCCAACATATGTTAAAGTTATATTGGAGGATTCTTGACAGCAAAGATATGTCATGCTTTTCTGTCCCTAATGCTTAGCTCATGGGAAATACATAATAAATGTTTACTAGTTAGCAATAGTTGTTCTGTATGACCAAGTGAAAATGCTCCATAATGTTTTTCTTATTTAGTATTTTAAACTTTGATGGACAATCTAGTCTGTCCCTCATTTGAATGACATTGGGAACTCCAGAAACTGTTGCAGGGAGAACTTGGGTGTGTACTTTTCTGTGGTCTATCTGAGGCTGATTCTCGGTCTTCGTACCACTGGACTAAATGTAATGCTTCTTGAAATTTGGCATCTCTTCCTCCTTGGGTGTTTTCTGTTTCCCTTTAAGATGTTTAAAAATACCATTAGAATCAATATTCTTTCTGTGACTGGTAGTGGAACGGAATCAATCTTTTCTCCTCTGGTTTCTCTTCCTTTAACGACAGATAAAGAGGAAGTGCAGAGGAAGCGGCAGAAGCTCATGCCCAATTTCTCAGATAGTTTCGGCGGCGGTGGAGGTGCCGGGGCTGGAGGCGGAGGCATGTACGGCAGTGGCGGTGGAGGAGGGGGTGCTGGAAGCACAGGGCCAGGTACGAAACAGGTTTATTTTCTCTAAAGCTTTTTCACATCAGAGAGGGGCGGATCTTCTTCGCCTACATTTCCCAGCTTGTCTGTGGGTAGAGTGGCTGTAACATTACCGAGTAGGATATGTGAAATTCTAACTTCCCAACCAATATAATTATTTTCAAAGAAATGCTATGTACATTGTATAATATGTAAATAATACCAAAAATTTTAAGAAGAGAAAGTCATCCAAGGCCAGTTCTCCAAAGAATACCTCTGTTAATATTCTGGTATATTCCCTCTTTTTTTTTAAGTTGTCATGGTAATTCTTTGGAAACATTGAAAATTATAGAAATTTTGAAAATATATAAAATCTTGCTAGGGTTAATTATTTGTAATTTTTTCCATGCATATACTATGCATATATATACATAGTATATATTTATGTATTTTCCCAAGTACGGCTATGCATAGCCTCCTTATGTACAATATTTCAATCCATTTACTTGTATTAGCTATTTGTTATCATCATGTCATGATTGTGTCTAGAGAGGCATGCTGTTTTTACCTAACAAATTGTCATAAGCATTTCCCTATGGTAATGTAAACTTTGCATAAGCATAATTTTTTAAGTATTTTAATGATTCATAACATTTCATCAAGTCAACAGACCATGATGTAACTTACTTGACTGTTGTTTCCTGTTTTGTTTTGTTTTTATATAAAATACTATTCTGACCTCTTCTACCACATTGTTTTTCTTTTATTTCAGGTTACTTTTTAATTAGATTTGTCGAAGTAAAATTACTATGTCAGAGAGTGTAACACCTCATACCAGCCACTTTCCCAAAGGGTTTTGCCAGTTTATGCTTGTACCAAAAGTATGGGTGAAGGAACAGTGGTGGCCATGCTCCCACTGAGGAGTCAGTATATTCTTCTGTATTCTGTTTCGTTTAGTTTTTCCCTCCGTAGGTCATTTTCCTACCTTTGGTGTTGGCAAGTCTGAGTTTGTGTGGTGACCACTAACTTCAGTGTCTCCGCTCGAAGGGTGTGGGAGATTTTCTCCAGAATGGACTTCCTTGGGCTGCCCCAAAAGCCTGGGCACTGCCTGAGTAAACTTTGCCAGAGTAGATTTGTGATCATCCATGAACCCCCAGGATATGTCTTATTTACTGTCAACAGAAACACCATGTAGGGCATACTGCCCTCCCACACCAAAGCCTATGCTCACCTAAGGTTGCTGAATCTTTGTGGAAAAAAAATAAATCCTAATGAGAGCTCCTTTGTTTTACTTGCTGTTTCAGGATATGGCTTCCCCCACTATGGATTTCCTACATACGGTGGAATTACCTTCCACCCTGGAACCACTAAATCTAATGCTGGGATGAAGCATAGTAAGTAATATATATTTTTTTAATACTGAGGAAGGAATAAAAACTTAATAAGAAAACATTTATTATCATTATTTATCACAACATCATGTTGAAAAAAATTGACGAATGCAAATAAACTGAGAAGATACTTTTCAAAAAAATACTATTCCCCAGGGAGAGTATAAATTCTACTCCCAATGCTATGTTTATGTTTATATATTCACTTTGTAAATGGCATGAACAGGGGGAAGAAAAGAACATTTAAAAAGGACATATAGAGACTTATGCCACTAACAGTGAACACAAGGTTCAGAAATGTTCATTCACTCCAACACATATCTGTTAGTGGCAGAACCAGGATTTGAACCAGGTCTGCCCATGAAACCTAGGTCCTCTCATCGTACCTGTCAGATAACAGACATGAAACAGCCTGATCAGAAATGGTGAGCTAGATAGCTCCCACATGAAAGAAAGAATATGAATTGAGATCATACCTTTACAACTTACTTGGGTAATTAGCATTAGGAAAAAAATATCTGCTCTGTTTTCAAGATCTTGAAAAATTCCACTTTTCTGCAATTCACAGAAGAGTTTTATTTCATTTTGTCCTTTACAAATAATCAGACTGAGATGTAACTTTTTAGAAGTACAAAAAAGGATGTTTTTTTAACATCTTAAAAGTTCTCATCACAAGAAAAAAATTTTGTAACTCTATATGCCAACAGAGTTAACTAGACTTAATATAATGATCATTTCACAATATATACAAATATCAAATCATTATATTGTACAGCTGAAATTAATATAATGTTATATGTCAGTTATACTTCAATTTTAAAAAGTTTTTTAGAAGTGAGAATTTAAAATAGCTCTAAACTATGTTACTTATGACCATTTTTAAAAGAAGTTTGAATTATTGTTTTTCTTTTTCCTTTGCAGTAAACTCGCCTCCTACCTTTGTTTGACCTTTATTAAAACAGTGAATAACTTAAAAGATTTTCCTGAAAAAAGTTGATGTGTTTGCTTTTCTCTTAGTAGGCACTACTTCTAGAAATGACCCTGAAGGCTGTGAGGAGAGTGATAATAGAGAGCCTGTAAATCTCACTGGGAAAGTAGCTGAAGCCACAGAACAAGATAAGGAGTTCAGCAGTGGGGATGATGAGGTTACTCTGACATATACAGTGGGAGTAAAGGAAGAGAATTCTAGGTTTCAGGGTAAGTGACCACACAATGATTACATTGTATTGGTTGGTGTGCTGATGGGTCGGCTGTAGTTGTAAAAGTTATTTCCAGACGACTGGCTTATTTTGTGTTAATCTAAAGATGATATATCAATATTTAGTTCAATGTGTTCTGCAGAGTCCTGTATGCTTTTTTGAAGAGTGTATGTCAGGTCACTGTATTCACCCTGGGATTTCCACTTTCCCAGTATTATCTTTTAATGTAAAGTACAGAAATTTGCATACGCATTCTTCAGACATAACCATGTGGCTTTAGGATATCATGAAAGATAATCTAATGCATTTCTATCACAGATAATAGAGAGCAGTTTCTATAACTATTTTAATAACCTCCTCTCTCTACACGGTAACTTGACTGTCATACTAAAATGCAATTTTGCCTCAAAATAAGGACTTTTTCTTATATTCTGATGCTCTTTTTTAATCATTCGGATTAGGAGGGACAGTGTACTTTTGTGTGTATTTTAAACCAGTACACATTACAGTATGTGTCAGGAGTCTAGGTCATCCTAGACTCTACTCAGAAGAGTTTATGTAAAGGGACAGATAGTAAATATTTAGACTTGGTGGCTGCATATGGTCTCCATCACATGTTTTTTTATACCCCTTTATAAAGGTACAAACCATGTTTAGCTAGGGGGACATATAAAAACAGGCCGTGTACAGGATTTGGCCCACAGGACCCAATTTGCCTTCCCCTGACCTTAAGGAAGAAAACTGTACAAAACTACCAATGGTTCATGGAAAGTCTGTCTGTCTATGGTAAAAACGAGACTTGTTCAAGACTCCAACGAAGGATAATTTCACCAAGAGATTGATTATTTGTCAATGGCAAAATCCAGTCAACATTTTTGGAGATTGATTTTACCCCTTAAAATAAGACATTTTTTAACTTCTTCCCCCCTAACACACTATAGACAGATTTTTTTCAGATCAACCTCTATATGTGTCAGTGAGCCAATGTCCAATTGTGCTTTTTCTAGTGAACACAATCCAGAAGCATTGAAAGGAACATTTTCAACTAAAATGATGTGGGTCGAGGTATCAGAACACTGATGATAATGGTTTTGGCCTCAAGCATGCCACGCCTGTAGAGCAAGTATAGGAAACTCAACTGTGATTATGGTCATTGCCTTGCAGATAACCTTTTTCTAGAGAAGGCTATGCAGCTTGCCAAGCGGCATGCCAACGCCCTATTTGACTACGCAGTGACAGGAGATGTGAAGATGCTGCTGGCTGTCCAGCGCCATCTCACTGCAGTGCAGGATGAGAATGGAGACAGGTAAGGCAGAACTTTTGCAAACAAGGGTTGTCTTAGGGTAAGGGAGAAAGATAATCATTGTATGCCTACTAGAAAAGCATTGATCAAAATTATTGGGTCCTGTTTACTGGAACACTCTCTCAAGGAAAATAATGTGTTAGTAAGGATGAGCGGCACAATTTGCTGCCCCTGTCCTGTAAAATAGTTGGAATACTCGTCTAAGGATACAACGTTCTAGGTGAGAAAACTAAGATGTGTGTGGAGATGTGGGGAATAATTGTTTTTGAAAAGACTTGCTTTACTTATAGGAATAAAATTTGGAATAATATTTAATACACAAATATTTGTTTAGTTGAATAATATTTCCTTTATTCACTAAAATAATATAGTAATAAAATTTGATCCTACCAAATCGCTAAAGCAGTTCTTCTCCAAACTACATTTGTTATGATCGGATACTCAAGAAAAAGCCCACGAACGTAACATGTGTGAGCTTGGAAGCTGAGCAAGGCCTGCTTAGTGCTTGGATGGAAGCCTTTCAGGCAATACTGGCTGCTATAGACTTTAAAAACAAGACAGCACAACAACAAAACGATTAAGAGGCAGTTGTCATTCTTTCCCAGTTACTGGTTCCTTCTCTACTGCCTCTGTTAATGGTCACCAGTCTGTGAGTGGATCAGACTCATGATGGCTCTAACCCACATTGTGTGGAAGCCTGACATTCCCAACACCATGCCTCCCATTCCTTCTGTGACTGAACTTACATTTGCAAAGCCACCTGGCTTCTTTCTAAAGCAGTTCTCTTAGTCCTTTCACTGAGACTTCTAAAAGGAGCTCAGAAGCCTATGAAAATAACAAGAGACAGCGGCCCTCAGATTCAAGCCAAGTGCCTTATCTAAAACCTTCCTAAAATAGTGTTGACAATGAGAAATCCTTTTGTCTGAAAGGGCTCTTGAGTGCTGTGTTTTAAACCTCAGTTTAAAAACTGAACCAAACGCTTTAGGAAAGTGCCAACCTCAGGGTTTCAAACAGAGACCTTTGTTCTCATTCCTTGCAACGTAACCAAGGATGTGGTGTAACCACTGGCCCTGTTGTACAGTATGAGAGGAACCGGTACAGCCTTCTGTGTGTAATATCATGAACAGCAGAATGTTTTTTTACAGGGTTAAATTATCCAGTTAGCATTCCTTAGCATATAACCACAAGAGAAAGCAGTTAACCAAGACAGCGACATTTGAAATGACATGTTTAGGGAGCAGCTGAATTGACAGATCTAAGAACGATGAGCACATACAAGTTGAGGGAAGAATTGTGGGAAGGGATGCAAAGCACGTGCATTCCAGTAGGTGCATTGAGGGGGAGGCATAGATATGTGTAAGAATCCTGGACATGTCAGGAGGGGCTGAGGAGATGGCCTTTCCTGCCCAAGCAGGAAATCAATCCTTAGAATCCCCTCCTGGGGCCGCAGACATGCTCATGTGAGCAGGGTTTAGCACCGCTAGAGGCAGAGAGCTGAGGAGTCCTCAGAACAACGGAGACAAGGATACCTTTTCGCCTTCACAGCTCAGCCTTCTTGTTTTCACAGAGCTTTGTGATATTTGGCTAATAACCTGAATCCTGTGGCTGTTAGTCATCAAAGAAAATATAATAAAGAAAAAAAATAAAATAAAAATGTCTGGTATTGGGGAAATTCCCATGGGGGTGTAAGGATATGTGGGGGAGGGGTAACGTACTTTGGCTGTGAAATGCTGAGCTGCACATGGAAATTTTTAGGCAGTTTTTGAAGTGTGGCCTTTTTCTTGGTATATGTGCATCATGTCTGCGTCAGACTTCAGGCCTTTTTCAGAAGTCTTCTTTCAGCCTCACATTTCAAGAGGCAATGGTGAAACTGAAATACCTCTCAAGTGACAGAGTCACAATTTGTATGTTGTTAGGCCCTCTTGTGCCAATGTCAGTCCCAAGTAAGATAGGCCTGGATAAAATAACACCGAATCTCTCTGAAGCTGGAGAAAATCCAGCCTGTGCCTCAAACCCCAGATATATGGCCACCATGTCCCCTGCATTACAGTCTGCCCCTATTTGAAAGCAGTGGTGTCCAACCTTTTGGCCTTCCTTGGCCACATTAGAAGAATTGTCTTGGGCCACACATAAAATATAATAACTCTAAGGACAGCTGATGAGCTAAGAAAAAAAAAAGGGGGGGAGTCACCAAAAAATCTCATGTTTTAAGAATTTGTATTGGGCCTCATTCAAAGCCATCCTGGGCCGCAGGATGGACATGTCTGCTTTAGAGTATTTGTCCTCTTAGATGTTCATCTGCAGCACTACAGAGCAGAGTGCATGTCCCCCTGAGACAGGATAGCCTAGGGGATTTAGAGATGGCTTTGGAGCAAGACAGGCTTGGGCTGCAACCCCAGCTTCACCACTCACTAGCTCGGTGACCCAGTTGGAGTTCTGTTAAATTTATAAGTCTCAGTTTCATCATCTGAAAAATGAAGATATTACCTACCTCATAGGATTATTGCTATGATAAATGAGAGATTATGTATGTCAAGTGCTTAACATAGTCTGGTAAATAGAAATTCTAAACAAACAGTTGCCACTTTTATTTTTGTCATTGTTGAGGCCTTTCAAATCAACTTTAATAGTAAGTTTTTTTAATAATTAAAAAATTTTGTTCCTTGGAGTGATGCTTGGCACTTGCCAACATTTTTTACCTTGTTAGTGTAAGCCACTCTACTCCTTCTATCAACCTCATCTTAGTGCCCAAATTGTGTGCCAGGACTGTAGGGCTGACCCAGAGAGAACCAGCCTCTAAGAAGATCAAAGGCCCAAAAGAGAGAACAATGTATGGAAAACTGCACAGTTGAGAGCTAAACCTGATGGGAGCCAACTTACCCTGTCTGGGAAGTTTGAAAAGTACCCTCCAAGAATGTAAGGTTACACTAGAACATGTAGGATGGAGAGGCACTGTCCAGGCAGGGAAGAAGAGCAAAATCATTCCAGGCAGATGGTATATTTTCAGGCAGAAACACAATCACATTCCTTCAGAAGTTCCTTTCCATAGTCTTCTCCCAGGAGTTAAAAGCCTGCCTCCATTCTCCTCTCTTGGAATCTCGAAAGAGCTTAAAAAACTACTACACTGTATTTTGCAGGATAGTGGCCAGGCTAGGTGAGGTAACTACATTTTTCTGAACAGATCCTAGTTCAGCCATTTGATATACATCATCTTCTATGTCAGGAAAATTTAGAGGATAAAATGCCCTGAAATCATATTACAGAGATAGAGTTGGGATTTGAACTCCACTCTTTCTGCCTTGGAGCCCAGGTGCCTTTCCACCTCAGAGGGTCCAACCTGAATGCCCTCGAGACCAAGCAGGTACCATAAGTGAGTGAAGCAACCTTGGGTAGGCAGAAGAGCATCCCTACCTCAGATTCAGATTTTATAGATTCAAAACCCTTGGGGGCCAAAAAAAACTAGGTATGAGAGCCAGATGCTGTCTGCAAAGTCTAATCATATCCTGGGAGTCTTTTTTGTTTTTTTCCTTTAACACTTTAGTTGAATATTGCCATTCTGTTTTTGTTCCAGTGTGTTACACTTAGCAATCATCCACCTTCATGCTCAACTTGTGAGGGATCTGCTAGAAGTCACGTCTGGTTTGGTTTCTGATGACATTATCAACATGAGAAATGATCTCTACCAGGTAAGCACAAATATCAAAAAGACAACTGAAGAAAAATCTATAGTTTGATTGTTAGTGTGTGTGTGTGTGTGTGTGTATTATTCCTAATAGCATTAACAGTAGCAAAAAATACAATGCAAACATCTTTTCAGGTAAGATCCTTAAAGCCCATTACTTACGAATGTTTATTTTATGAATTAGGATGTTTGATCTGTGGGTGTAATAGCCATCACCCAACAGTGAAATTCAGCATCCTGCTGGGGGAAGGCAAGCTTTAAACTTTAAAAATCTGCCAAAGAGTGGATCCATTTAGAGACGAACCTAGGATAAATGCATCACATCTGTCCAAAAATAAATAAAATAGAAAAAGATTCCTTTTGAAATGCCTAGGGGATGCCGGGAAAGCTCAACAGGTTGATCACTTGCCTGGCAACCACGAGATCCAGGGATCAGATCCTGGCCTCGGCCTGTACAAACCCATATGCTGAACTGCGGCACAGATGGTAACTGTTGGGATGTCGGCAAAGGTTCTCGCCTCCCATGCGGGAGGCCCCCCAGTTCAGTTCCCGCCCTGTGTGGTCCCACATCCACCTGTGTGGAATGAAACCATGTCATAACTAATGATGTACAACTATGGACACTGCTCTGGGCCCTCCCCACTTCTCTCTCTCTCTCTCTCATACACACATACACACACACACACAAATAAAATAAAATTTTTTTTTTAAACTTATAATTTACAAGACTTTTTAAATTTGCTGAAACACATTTTAACAACATCTAGATTAAATGTATATCCAAAAAAAAAGTACTGAAGTCAGACTACAAAAAGATAACAAGGCTATTAAGGAAAAAGTGTCCTTCAAAACAATAGGATAGCTCCAGATAAGAAAACCATGAAACACCAAAGAGTTTTGCTCCAGTTGTGTTTAAATAGAAATTAGGTAGGCTCAGAAGCAACGTGAGGAACTCCATTCTAGAGGTCTTCAGATTTGCAGAGGGAGAAGTTAGCTGAAGGCTTCAGTGAGGCTGCCTGGTGGGCACAGGCAACTGTGAAGAAAGGATGTGAAAACTGCTGGGGCAGAACCAAAACCTGGGTGCTGGGTGCTGGGAGCCCAGGACACCTAAGGGACAGCACAGGTAAGAAAGGTTCCACTCACCAGGGCTGTTCCCACCTCCCTTTCCTGGGCACCTTGCCTCTCCTGTGCCTTCCCTGACCCCACCAGTCTTCTTTCTGGATCAGTCCCCTGGTCTCGCCCCCTTAGCTTTCCTGTTTCCTCCTTCCCTTCACCCAAAGTGGCTTTCCAGTCCTCCTTGGCCCATCTCCGGTATCTCAAGCATGTGTCACTATAAAAATACGCACAATGATCATGTACAATTATTTACACAGCCTGTTCCAGTTCTCAATTTTTAAAGCAGTGGATGTGAATCATTTTTATTTCCTCATAGCAAAAGTACTAAAATGTTTACATGTTGCTGTCAATAGATTATTATCTGTGAATAGGTTTTTCCTGATAGAGGGAAATAATTTCCCATTGGATGTAAGACTTCTTCTCTGGCTGTCATGCTTAGTGTCAAAGGAACAATGAAATTAGGGATTACTCACTGACTCATAATATAAAATAACCAGGATGAGGTCTAATTTTAGGTAAACCACATTTAAAGGCTATATTCTTCGAATGTCTTTCAGACCATTTTGAGAGTTGTTGGTATTTGGAAAATCATTTGGCCCATTAAGCTTCATTCTCTCAGGCTTTTGAACAAACTGTTCTTTTTCACCATACAAGTGTACACATCTTAAACTAGGAACAGGATGTTGTCACTTTTTGGGCCTGCTTTCAAAAACTGTTTAACTTCACTGCATGTTGGTCAGATTCAAGAAATTACTTGTATTGCTATTTATATGAGTAAATAGGGCCTGGAAAGGACTCACAGTATGACAGGACTAATAGTTGTGACTTCATTATGTGCTGAGCTCCTTACTGTATCATTTGGTTACATATATTGAGACTCTACAGTGTGCAAGAGACGAAAACCCTGAACCACCACCTTGGACTCTTCTGCACCTTCTGATTCGGGGACTCTCAGGAGAATGCAACATGCTTTGCCTCCCTTACCACTACTCTCATTAATGGACAAGAAATCTGGAGGCTTTGGTATGCCTTTGAGGTCTCAAACACACCTCCAATGGCAGCTTTGATTTAAGAGCTAGAAACTGTTCAGACTTGGATTCTCAAATGAGAGTAAAGGTTCTCCATTAATTATGCTTGATGAAAAAATTACACAGTTCTCTAAGTAATTTGGATTATGTGGCAATTGTCTTAAACATTCTGCCAAAATACCTGGCTCTAATCTTAGTACATTTCTTTGGCTATCTGTCATGATCAAATCTTTCTCCCCATCCACTCTCTAGGGACACACTCAAAGTAATCCATCCATGAAGTTAGAATTTCTCTGAAAATATTTCTGAAATCTATTCCCTTTAAACCCTATTTTTCTCTCCTGTTTCTCTCCCTGTGAGGTAGACAACCACTCTAGTGCATTTGATGTGGGTTGTTTTATTTGCATATGTTCCTATAAAACATTGGTGGGGGTTTTTTAGTACATGTATTTTTTCTTTTATGTTTTAAGTATTCTAACTATAACATACAGTCTTAGTTTTAAAAATGGTACATAAGGATATACATTCCTTGGAGACCCCAAGTTGCCCTCCCCAGCAGCATACAAGTCTCCCAGCCGCACTCCCAAATATAACTATTCTGTTTGTATTTTCCCAGATACTGACTACATAAACATATAAACTTTCAATAAATAGATATTTTAGTATGTTCTCCACACACAGTCCGCATTATACTATACATCCTGATCCTGTTCTGCATTAACCTTTTCCTTTGATTTTTAATTTGATGTAATTATAGATTTATAGGTGGTTGCAAAGAAATGTACCAAGAGGTCCCATGTACCCTTCGCCCAGTTTCCCCCAATGGTAACATCTTTCATAACTGTGGTTCAGTATCAAAACCAGGAAATTGACATTGATACAACCCACAGATCTTACTGGAGTTTCACCAATTTTATATCCACTCATTTGTGTGTATCTACGTACTTCCTCGTGCATGTATTTTTAAAACGCATAAGTGGCTTTGTGCTGCATATCACTATATTTCCGCCTTCTCTGTTTTTGGGATTCACCCATGCACTTGTGCCTATAGCTAGTTCATTGTTTCTATTCTGGAAGAGAATTCCATAGTGTACATTTTCCTCTTGCAATGTACCAGTTCCCCAGCAGTGAACACTTAGCCAGCTTCTTGCTTCCCACCTCCACAGACAAAACTGTGATGAATATCCTCACCCATGCCCTCTTGTGGATTTGTCTCACTCAGCTATACATGCAGGATTTAGGCTGCTGGGGCATTTGTCTGCATGGCTCTACAGAATGTGTTTACGTCCGTATGCCAATAGGCATAGCATAAGGATTCCTGGATCCCCTCATTGTGTAATTTCATAAGATATAATCCTGGGGTTTAAAATCTAAAGTCTTGAAATACAGAAAACCTTTAGTGGGAGAAACTTTAAAATAAAGTTTCTTTAAAAAAAAAAAACTCTTCTATAGTAGAGAATTTGTATGATATAAATGGTATAAGATCTTATAATTTCAGATCTTTTCTCATTCTTTCTTTTCCCATCTCCCCAAATAGCATTTCTGATTAATAAATACAGCTTTTACTTATTTACTTACTAGTTTATTTTTCAAGAGGAAGGTTCTTGCCTATACTGTCTAAAGTTTTTAGGACATCATTCCATTTCAAGTCAGGGTATACTCCTAAAGGACAAGAAGAAATAAGGGAGAAAATGGAAATTTAGAGGGAAGAATTCCTGTCCTATTCCTGCTATATTAAATAATCACTGTAACTGAGACTTAGACAGCTAAGTATCTTTCATCCAGTTCTCATGTGCCTTGGTTGCTCTGTACCAGCCAGACTGTCCGTGGCTCATACTGCTACGGCAACTGCTCACTGGGAGGGAAAGAGGAGGCACATTGTCACTAGACAGGCTGGATTTCACAGGCTCCTGTGAAATAGACTGATTTGTATGAAAATATATTGCTATTCTCTGTCAGTGACCTCAATTCTTTGAAAGATACTTTCATGATTGTGTTTGTCTTACTCATTTTGAAAACACGCACTTTTCAAAACATCTCATTTGCATCCGCTGAGGTACTTCGTAGGCAGGGGAATCAAATGGACTATTTACTTACCTATTAAGTGTCATCAAATTTGCTTGTTTGTCTGTCTGAGCCCTCTCAGTGAGACAGTTCTGTTGTCCTAGTTATAACTTTTAGAATCCTTTGACACCTCTTAAAAATGGTGGTGGGGAAGTTCTATTAATTGGTCTCATGGAGCCAGTCCATGGAACAATGTTTTTTAATTTAAGAAATTTATTTTTCATGCCAGCAGAGAATGACAGTACCTTTGTAAGTTGGTTTCTATTGAGTGGTTCATTTAAACTTCTTCAGTAAAATTATAGCCTCGGCTTGGTTTAACAGGTGAAATTATCAGCTGAAGATAGAGTTCTACCAGAAGTTCAAGAAAACTAAATTTACTAATAGATGAGTAAACAAGATCAGTAATCAGTGGGCTGGAATGAGAAACAAGAAAGCTTTTAAGAATTGTATGTAGAAAAATAATCTTAATAAATGAATGCCAAATGTTAGTCCAGTATGTCTACTTCATTAGCATATGATATGGAACAGGGAGTAATTCATTCACAGAAGTGAAAAGTTAAACTGGGAATGGAAAATGGCCTGTGGGATGGCTCTGTTGCCAAGTCTGTGGGTTACAGGTGTTTGCCACTGACCAGTGTACCTCCTGCCTCTTCTCCACTTCCCAGACACCCTTGCACTTGGCAGTGATCACCAAACAAGAGGCTGTGGTGGCGGACTTGCTGATGGCTGGGGCCGACCTGAGCCTTCTGGACCGCTTGGGTAACTCTGTTTTGCACCTAGCTGCCAAAGAAGGACATGATAAAATTCTCGCTATTTTACTCAAGCACAAAAGGGCAGCACTACTTATCAACCACCCCAACGGGGAAGGTAAGAGGAAACCACACATCATTGTATAACTTTATCTGCTTTCTTAAAAATTAGTAGGTATTTGCTAACTATGTGTTGTTAATTTGATTTGCACCCAAAGTGCTTTCCTTAATCACCTGGAGTTCATCACCTCTTGTGGGAATTTCTTTTGCTCACTGTAGCTGATTCCTTTAAAGATGACTTGGGATAGTTGGTCAAGAGCCCCACGTCCACCTGTGGGTGATGTACAGCTATGGAGACTGCTCTGGGCACTCCCCTTTCTCTGTGTCTCTCACTTTTCTCAAACAATAAAAAAAAAAAAAGAAAAAAGAAAAATAAGGCAGAGGCCTGAGCATACCCTGGGCTTGAAGTGTAGAAAACGTCATTTATTTTGAGAATGTTTAGTGGCTCTCATGTCTTCTGAGAACAGACAAGGAGCCAGCGGGTTTACACGCAGGACCATTCATTGACTTAATAAGGTGACCAGATTTTAACATTGGTAAAGTGGAACACCATTGACCGGGTGGAGGGGGTTCTTGATTAAAAATTTGGTCTATCTCCCTCCGTTCCCTAGCTTGTCGTGCATTCTTTCCAAAAATTGGGACTTTTTTAAAACGCCGCGGGACGCGGGACAAATTGTTAAAAATCAGGACTGTCCCGCCAAAAGCGGGACGTCTGGTCACCCTACACAGCACCTGTACCGACTAAGGGGAGTAGAGACTCTCAGCAGGAGACATGCCAAACCCGCCAGTGTTCCCTCCTTGGGGTCCAGTTTTTTCAGCTTCACGGAGGGCTATCCTGAGCAGCCTTCCCACCCCGTGACTGTCCCTGTGCTTGGCCGCAGGTCTCAACGCCATTCACATAGCCGTGATGAGCAACAGCATGCAGTGTGTGCTGCTGCTGCTGGGCGCCAGGGCGGACGTCAACGCCCAGGAGCGGAAGTCGGGGCGCACGGCGCTGCACCTGGCTGTGGAGCGCGACAATGTCTCCTTGGCCGGCTGCCTGCTCCTGGAGGTGCAGGGCGCGCTTCCTTGCCTTTGCATTCAATTCCTGGCGGGGGAGGGGTAGGAAAATCTTTTTCCGAGGGTGGTGGTGGTGGTGGTGGTAGCAGACCTTCTCCCTACGTTCTGTTCTATGTCATACCTACTCAAGGCCTCAGAGCCGCCGCTTCAGGCATTCCCATCACGCCTTGCCTGATACCTCTAACTGGGGATTGCTTCAATGGCAGAGCGGGCCCAAAATAGCAACTGGGTTAAGTAACGTGACCCCAAGGAGCTGGGAAACCAGAGGGAGGTGGGAACGAAAGGGCAAGAGTGGAACACTAACCCCTTTCTGTGTGGGGTGGTTTGTAGGGTGATGCTCATGTCGACAGTACCACCTATGATGGAACTACGCCCCTCCACATAGCCGCTGGCAGAGGGTCCACCAGGCTGGCAGCTCTTCTCAAAGCGGCAGGTAAGGCAGCCTGGCGGGTCAGTGGTGGAAACCATTTTCAGGAATGCAGACCCAACTGCCATAGAGCAGTCCTGTGGCCATCTTTAGGCCACAGCCCTGCTGCTGAAAGGCATGAATTCATAAAAGTTCTATGGCAGATCACACTTTAACTGCCATGAAGGCAGTTTGGATATCAGCAATCCTGGGCTTCATCCGGAGAATCATGTTAATTTTTACTGTTTATGTGGGGGTTGAGTTGTGTAAGTTGACTTTCATGACAAGAGTTCTTAAAGTTGAATTTAATTCCTTATAGAATTCTGAGCAGTACCAGTCACATCATGTCAGAAGTCCCCAGAAGGAAAAATGAATTGGCATAAGAAATAATGTAAAGACTTCATTTTTGCAAGAAAGGTCTCTTAGAAGTTGAAGTGATCACAAGAAACAAGTGGGGCGCATATTGAGTGCTATCATATGTGAGGCACTAAAAATTGCTAGTCTTTATTGTCTCTGTACCAGGCACAGTGCTAGGCACTTCACATGCACTGTTTTATTTAATCTTACTTCATCCACAATAACCCTTTGATATAAATCCCATTATTATTATTCCCATCTTAGAACCAAAGAAACTGACTAGAGAGATTTCTATGTCCCAGTACCAGCAAGTGGCAGCACTGTGAATCACACCTCATCAATCTGAGCTTCTAGACTTCATTCTCTCCTCTTTGTTTCTCTCCCCTACTTTGTGCAAGGATTTACTCCACTTAATCCAATATGTAGTATAGAAAAATCATTTGTGCTCATCCTTGAATCTCCGTTGCTTTGTATATTTAAAACCTCAAAGACTGTTCAACACAATTGATATCTAAAACCTTCCCTTCGGGAAAGCCGGGATGGCTCAGTAGGTTAAGCACTCGCTTTGAAGCCCCAAGGACCGAGGATCGAATCCCGGCTCCGGCCCATGCAGACCCACATGCTGAACTGGGGTGTGCTTCACGAATGCGGTGAGGCCCCCAGTTCAGTTTTAAAAAAATAATAATAAATGGAAAAAAATAAATAAATAAAACCTTCCCTGACATATCTGATTTACTTTTCAGATTAGTAAATGTTTTTAGAAAGTAAATGATTCATAAATTCAAGAAAACAGAGCAAATGACATACCTTCTTTAAAAACTTAGCCCAGAAAGAAGTAGGAACTTTTTTCTCTGGGGCACCACATTTTTCTGACAAGTAAAATCATATCCCATTTAAACAGCAGACTTTTGTTTTCTCTTTTGTCAAGTTGAACTTTCTCTTGGACAAGAGACTCTAATTGCAGTGTCTGAATAATTTGGGGAGTCAGTGGTTATAATTAAGGAATGCTTCAGTCAAGAAATGACAAACCTTTCAAAAAGGCTTTCTCTTGAATTCTTGGTATCCCATGAAAGCCGTTTCTCCAGTAGATAAAAGAAGAGACTTTGATGAAAAACCTAGTCCTGAGCTCAGTCATGAAGAAGGTCACTTAAAGAACAGACCTTGCTCAGTTCCTCCAGTCTTCTGTCCTGTAAATTGTCCATCTGAGTTTGTCCACTGTTTTCATGGTCAGGTGACACACTACTGCCTCATAGATCGGGCTAGGACTAGAATGATGAATTAAGAAGTAGCGTGAAGTTCCTCCTTTAAGTCTTATGAGGCACTCCCTATTATCAACTGTTCCTCCCAGCAAGATAAAACTGAGTTCCTCTTCCCAAAAGGGAGTGCTGAACTTACTACTTACTGTTTGCTAGGCACCGGAGCTAAGCACTCTCTCCTTGTCTCTGAGCCTCTGAGAGGTAACTCTAGCTCTAAACCTTGAGTTACTTTTGTCTTTCTTGCCACAGGCTAAAGATCAGCCCTAAATTCTTCAATAACTGCATGTCCTAGCAGAAGGTTTTTATGTTTTGTTTTGGTTTGGGGGGGGGGTGTTTGTTTGTTTGTTTTTGTTTTAAGTACTGGCAGTGCTGTCCCCGAGAATAAAACTGAACATGTTAGCGCTAGACAGCAAACATCTTTGCTCTTTTGAGCAAACAGGAGAAGAGGTTGAGAAACACATGTAAATTTGAACCTTTAGGACCTTCATCCTGAGGATGCACCCCAGTGCCTATGAAGTCATTAGTCCTCCAATTAAAGGTGCATCATCATTCAATTTAAAACTGTCCAAGAGTCAGAGTATTCTAAGCCATTTGTTTTGAAAGTGTTCTTGCTTATATGGTTTACCTTCAGACACTTTTACAGTCCAAATCAATTAGAATTTAAAAGAAGGCCTCTGGATATTTCAGTAAAAATACATTGTATATGTATATGCATAAGCATTTTTTGTATGTTTATATAATCTGACCCCTGCCGACAGTTGGCTGTTGACAAGATCTGGGTTTACCTAATGCTGGGCGACTTTACTTTGCAGGAGCGGATCCCCTGGTGGAGAACTTTGAGCCTCTCTATGACCTGGACGACACTTGGGAAAAGGATGGGGACGATGAAGGAGTCGTGCCTGGAACCACACCTCTAGATATGGCCACCAATTGGCAGGTGAGTGTGGCTGCCGTCTGATGGCAGCTCCCACAGCGCTAAAGGTTCAAGAATACAAGAATAGATGGTCTTCCTGGGCCTTTATTCCCCAAAGCACATGCCTTTCCATTTTTAAGAAAGTCTGCTTGTCAAGAGCTGTATTTATCTTGAAAAGCCTATCCATGAAAGATCTAGGACAGCAGAGTTCTGAGTGTAAAAGTGTCTGTCTAATCAGATCAGAGTTGTGAGAGAGGATTAGACCAGAGAAAACACAAACTTTACATTAAGAGCTATCCATTCTGAGCTCACAGCAGAATCATCTCCATCTCAATTTTTGGAGCTAGGATAATGTTACAGTGTGCTTGAACTTTGGTAAATGATTTCTGGACATAAAAGGAAACTGGAGATCCTTCTGAGGAATTCCAATGATATAAACAGAGTAAACAGACTTACAGCTTTCTACAAAACTCCACTGACCCGCAACCTGAAGGGAAAAAGAAGCAGTTACCTTGTCTTTTGGGCCCAAGTTGAAGAACCAGAGGAAGGACGTGGGCAGCACATAGATTTCCTGCACCACAAGATCGACTTTCTTGGGGGAATCACTGCTCCACACCCAAAAACTGCTCACTCCCTCCGCCCTGCCCTTGTGGGGTGAGCTGAGTGACCCTGCCAGAGAAATGACACGGTTTTCTCTTCACATTGAACGTGTGGCTTTCCCAGAAGCCTCACCACAGAATGCAGAAAGATAACCCACTTCAGTGACCCCGGGTCAGCTAGCAGCCAAGTGACTGCAGAAAACACAGGAAGGCCCCCAGAGCTGTGGAATTTTTGGTTTGTTTGTTTTAACTTGAGATGCTTCTGGCCCCTCCATTAGAATGTAGATGGTGCTAGAAGGCTAATTAACATCAAGCCTTGTGAGCATTTTTATACCTCAGTTTGAACAAGTTTATAACGCCTTTTGCTAGGGAGGAGGGAACAGAGCTTCACAGCTCTGAGGAAGGTCAGCCCTCACTCAGCTCTCGGGGAGACATCACTGACCAACAACTCTGACCAAGACATGGCTGACTTGTTGGCCTGGACTGCCTTTATTCCTCAGAAGGCCCATGGCCCCAGCTCTAGATGAGGCTGGTCCTCCAGCCCACCCCAGACCCCTCCTGTGGAGCACAGCCTCATAGTCCCAAAGCTTCAAAGGGTCCTCATCCCCTGGGCAGTGGTACTGATCCTTTCTCTACTCCTCCATCTTTGGGGTACTAGAACCTCCTAATAAGGACATTCTGTGTTCTTTATTACAAAGAAACATTTCCCTCATGGTCCCTTTAATGGACAGTTGTTCCCCATGTTTTTCTCCCAACAGGTATTTGACATATTAAATGGGAAACCGTATGAGCCAGAGTTTACATCTGAGGACTTACTGGCACAAGGTAAGTTGTGGTAAAACCAAGTTCTCCTAACTAGTGTTATCTCCACGCTGCCTTTTGAAGGGGGTGAGGGAGAGCCAGCATTAGCCTGTGTGTTCTGTGAACGGCACCAGGGTTATTTCAGAATCAGAAGATCCTGGAGATACAAACGGGGAAAATCCAGTTGTCATCTACTACAGGGCATGCTGCAGCTACTCAGCTACCCTGCTGCTGCCTCTTGTGCAGTGTGGCAACGATCTGTCCTCCAGGGTGTCTCTGGTCGGCTAGGACAGTCGTTTTCCTTCTTCGTTTTCTTCAGGAGACATGAAACAGCTAACTGAAGATACAAAGCTGCAGCTCTACAAGTTACTAGAATTTCCTGATCCGAACAAAAACTGGGCTACGCTGGCACAGAAATTAGGTCTGGGGATACTCAATAATGCCTTCCGTCTGAGTCCTGCTCCTTCTAAAACTCTCATGGATAACTACGAGGTAACACATCACCTGACATCGCTGATTATGTTTATTTGACTTTGCTGTGTTAACATCACTGCTGGGCAGAGCCCACTTCCCTCTCCCTTAGTATGAGGAAGAATATCAGTCATCACCCATGTCCTAGGAGGGCGGCCCATACCAGGATGGAAACGACCTTCCAAAGAAGGCTATTTCAGATACCTTGATATGTTCCCTATTTTCAAATACCTTGAAACTACTTAGTGGGTCAGGATGGTCACAGAACTTTGACCTCCCTGAACAACACAGTAGACTATCATCAACATTCATCTCTTCCTTCCCCTGAGAACGTGCCTTGATCACTTGTCAGGGTACGGAATCAGCTTTCTGCAAGGTGACTCCCCGTGGAGCCATTACCTGGTGATGCTTTAATTTCTAAAACCAAAAGACACACATGTGGAAAAATGGTTTCCTTTTGAAAATTGTATTGATAGCTCATGTTTTTCAGCGCAGAAACTTTGCTCTAGGTAGTTTCACTGCCTCAACATCGCTCTCTCCCTCTCTCTGTCTTTCTGTGCTTACTATAAACTGCCTCTCTGTGATTTCCTGAGTGGTCTTTGAGCTGAAACAGGAAACCTGACTCAAAGACAGTGTATTTTCTTAGATGCTCTTTGCTCTGGCCTTTCCAGGACCACCTCGCTCTTGCGGTTGCAGGAGGAAGCTTGGCGGAGGGAAGGGGTGTGGTGTGGCCGTCCCAGCCTGCCTGGTTGTTACTCACAAGCACGTACTCTCTCTTTGCTTCTTCCTTGCAGGTCTCTGGGGGGACAATAAGAGAGCTGGTGGAGGCCCTGAGACAGATGGGCTACACTGAGGCGATCGAGGTGATCCAGGCGACCTTCAGCACCTCAGGAACTGCAGCCCCCAGCCCAGTGGAGACCGCCGCTCAGACCTGCTCACTGACTCTCTCCCCTGCCTGCACCAGACAGCAAATAGGTAAAGAAAAGAAAAGGCAGTTGGGCTATATTCCTGCTCCCTAGGCCAGTGTGTTCAGGCTCTTGGATATGCCATGCTCTCCCCACCGTTACCTCCTGACCCTACGGTCCCATGTGTCTGTCTCCTCCCTGCGGGGGTTGGGGGGCTCACCAGCTCCACCTTCTGCCCCTCCTGACAGCTTTGTTCAAGTAAAAGGCTGTCTCCAGGAACAATCACAGTGGCCCATGAGTTCCTTTGATTCACAATACATATTAAGAACAGTACGATTTGGGTGGTTAGGGTAAATAGCATGTCTCTTATCTTTTAAACTTAAAAGAGAGAGAGAGAGAGAGAGAGAGAGAGAGAGAGAGAGAGAGAGAGAAAGACACAGAACCAGCATTGGTCCTGACTGTGGACAGACACTCTGGTTTTCCCACTGTACCCTCCTCTCCTCCTGAGCCTCCTCCACTCCAGGGCTTCTCCCCCCTCAGCCTCCTCCCCAAGTTCTTAACACTGACCTTGTCTCCCACCATGATTGGTTCCGTCATCCACCTGCAACATGTAACCTGGTGGGTTTTCCATACCGCCCGACCATCAGTGACTTCCCTTCCATTTCTTCTCCCACTCTCGGACTTTCTCTTTCTAACCCCCAGCATCCCTTCCCCTGCACAAGCCGTTTCTCCTTCCCACTGGATCACTTAGCAGGCATGCTGTGGGTCTCCTCCTCTTTTCAAAACTACAACAAACAGAAAGCTCTCCCTTTCTCCTACTTCCCCTTTACCCGCAGCCCCGGGCCTGTTCCTCTACCCTCAGAGCTACTCAGGAGAACTGTGTAGCATCGCCCTTTCCACCTTCTCTCCTCCCCTGAGCCCTGCGAATGGGGCTCACCCCCACCAGCCACCGAGGCCGCTCTGCTCCTGATGCCCAGTGTCTGGTCAGATCTGCTGCCCGTCTTCCTTGTCTTCTCCACCACTCCCAGCACACACCACAGTGGGCCACTCCCTTCTGCCCCAAACAGCGTCCCCTCTGGGCTTTTCCACAGCTCACTCACCGCACTGCCTCCTCCACACTCCCCTTTTTTTTTAAAGATTTATTTTTATTGTTTTTGACAGAGAGAGAGAGAGAGATACAGAGACAGAGAGAAGGGGACGGCCCAGAACAGTCTCCATAGTTGCACATCATCGGTTTTTCCACATAGTTTCATTCCACAGGTGGGCGTGGGGCTGCATAGGGCAGGCACTAGGCCAGGGTGAGACCCCAGTGAGAACTGAACTGGGGGCACTCCCCAGTTCAGCATATGTGTCCGCACAGGCTGGGACCAGGATTCAATCCTCGGTCCCCGAGACTGCAAAGTGAGAGCTTAACCCACTGAGCCATCCCGGCTTCCCCACACTCCCCTTTTAAAGTCATCGCCCTCCAGTGCCCAGTCCTGGGCCCTTGCTACTTGTCCTCAGGCCCCCACCCATACTGAGGATTGGCCATGTCAGTGAAGCACGGCCATCCTCAGGAGGTGAAGCCACAAACCCACGACTTGCCCCTGAACACTTTCGGTCCTAACAACCACACCGACCCCCACCCCCGCTCACCCAGTCCACACTCAGGACTGGTCTGCGATCCTGCCGCCACTCCTGACCAGTCTCCCTGTTTCCATTCAGTCCGTTCTCCACCCAACAGCTAGTGTGATTCTTTTGGAAAATTAGGGAGATTATGGCACTCCTGTTGCATACCCTCCAGCTCATATATTCATCCCGCAGATCTTGACTGACTGCATCCTGTGTGCTTTAGAACTGCTGGGGACTTTGAAGACGAGGCAGTGAGCAGTCACGGCAGTGCCCCTTCTTCATCCTCGCTCTCTTTTCACATGGCTTTCATCCGGCCTTCCTCCCACCCCACTAGTCCAGTCCAGTCTTACTGCCCTGGAACCTCTCCTTCCTTCCCCTGCAGAGATCCTCTCCTGGCTGCTATTTCTTGCCATTCGGTTTTGGCACTAATGTCACCTTGTCCGGGGGGCCCTTCCTAGGGGAGTCCAGGACAAGTGTTGTGCCCACTATAGAAAGGAATTACTCATCCACCAGGAAAACACCTCCCATCTCCTGTCTCATGACCTGAAACTCCTCCTACACCAATAAAGAAATGGGTACTTACATCTTAAAAAGCCGTAAGCCCTGTATTTTTATTTATTTTTAAAATGTCTCACAGTTCCTAGCACATAATAGAAACCCAGTAAAGATTTGGTTGGTTGAATAAATCAATCAATAACAAGACAATGGCCATGTCACTGCCATTAAAGTCTTAAACTTTTTTTATGATTTATTTTATTGTTTTTGACAGAGAAACAGAGAGAAGGAGGAGGGTTCAGGGCCGTCTCCATAGTTGCACATCATCAGTCTTTGACATGGTTTCATTCCACACAGGTGGACAGGGGGCCGCACAGGGCGGGAACTGGTCTGGGGCCTCCCGCATGGGAAGCACACCCCAGCGGAGAACCGAACTGGAGCCACATCCCAATTCAGCACATGAGTTCATATGGGCCACAGCCAAGACTCGATTCCAGGACCCCGGGGCTGCAAGGCGAGCTCTCAGCCCACCAAGCCATCCTAGCATCCCCTAAAGTCTTAATATTCATATTGGAATTTAACATAGGAAAAGCTAGCTTTTTGATTCAGTTATATTAGACTTCTGTTCCCTTAGTCACTCTCTCTAGCAGTGGTTCCCAACTTTTCCCCACTTGTATACCCCTTTTAAATTGTACCCCTTGTTTCTAAAACAGGTGTTTTTAAATACTGATACTTTTGTTCAGTGCCTAGCTTAATGTAAAATAGTGGAAATGAGGTGATAATTTAGAAAAGAAAAACTACACTAAAAGTACAAACCACAGATTTAATTTTATAATATTCATAACACAGTTAAATATTGTTACTTAATACCCCTGAACAGCCCAGCATGTACCCCCAGGGGAACCCATACTACCACTTGGGAACCAATGCTTTATAGGAAATAATTCACATTGTTCAGATCCCTAAAGACACTTCTCAAAAAGGAGATTTTGACCTCCTTGTCCAATACAGACTCATTTTCATCAAAATCACCTTATTTTTTTGCTACCAAAAGTTTTTGAGGCAGCATATAGTGCTTAAGAGGATATGACGCCCAGAAAGATAGCATATTTTTCATTCCTACTTCTGTCGTCGATTTATTTGGCCTAAGTTCAGCAATTTCCCCAGCTACAAAATAGGTAATACAGTGGTTGAAAAAATACCGGTACTCCTGATTTCTACGAAAGAAAGGTACACTTTGTGTCAAGAGAATTGAGAAAGGATTTCGATAAACATGAGGCTAGATTCTGGAGTCTTCACAGTCTTTATATCACTGGGTGCTTTCTGCCCCTCGCCCCACTGTGAGCAGTAGAGATAAGTAGGTGGAATAGGCAGGATGCAATGGCTTGCAGGAGTTCATGGACAATAGTAGTCCACATAGCTTTTAGATCCAGCCTTTGAGCCCGGCTGGAATGAAGAGTACATGAGAGCAAAAGCTGTGCCTTGCTTCCAGCTGCACCCCAGTGACTGTGTGCTTTCTCTCCTCAGATGAGCTCCAGGACGACAGCGTCTGTGACAGCGGCGTGGAGACGTCCTTCCGCAAACTCAGCTTTACAGAGTCTCTGACCAGTAGCAGCTCATTGCTAACTCTTAATAAAATGCCCCATGATTACGGGCAGGAAGGACCTATAGAAGGCAAGATTTAACCTTCTGGCCATTTCGAACACCCTGTAAACCAATGCTCTGAAATTCCACGACGTTGTCCAACAGAAGGAAGGTAAAGTGCGTCCAGAGGTGTCCAGAGGAAAACCTGTGGGCCTGGATCGATCTGGATTTAACTCAAGGCCTTAAACTTGGCTTCCTTTATGGGCTCTGAAGTGAATTTTGGCTTGGCTCACTTGCGGGTAGCATCTAGCAGTCACAGCCTTCGGGGGAAGCGGGGGCCTCACTGGGGTAAGGTAGCTTGTTGAGCTTTACCAGCTGCTTTCTGTTGTCATTGCTGCTGTCCCTCTGCTGCATTCCCGCTGTCATTAAAAGTGTCACAGTCCCCACCTGGTGGTCTTTCTGGCCACCCACAACACAATCGTGCATTCAGATTAAAATTAAGAAAATTCTTAATATTTTATTAAGAACGTTTTAAATGAGATATTTTAAAATGAGTCAATGTATAATAAAAAGTCTTAATGCTTTTTCTAATGTGGCATCCCTGTGATTTGAAAAAAGAACATGTATGTGTCAATATTTAAACATAGCTACAATCAGTGCTGAAAATGGTATTTTCCCCGTTTTCCTGCATTTTACTATTGTAAATATGTTTTTTAGATCAAATACTTTAAAGGAAAAGGATTTATAAAGGCTATTTTTTATTTTACTTTTATAATAAAAGGAAAAGCAAATTGATGACCTCGTCTTATTAATCTCTACCAATATTTTCCTGAGACAATTCCTTATAATCACAGGATCATTCCAGAGCCATTCACATTCCCCAGTAGAGTCAATTTTCTGATCCAGAAATAAAGAAAAATTAGCGAAAGAAAACTGTTTTAACCTGACATGAAAGATTTGGGGTTTGTCAAATCCGTGCTTGGCTCACCTCACTTGAGCTGTATCGGCTCACCTTTCTCCAGTTCATGCAGAACTCTTCCTCCTCAACCCTCAGTGTGTTCTCAGTGTCAATGAGATGCATAAGGTGTTGGAAGGTCAGCATACCAGAGGGTCTTGGACAAGAAGCCTCCCAGCAAGAAGCTCTGCTGAACTGCTCTTCACTCAAAGTTGGAAATAAGGGATAGAGAGATGACAAGTGTGCAACCAACGTACCCCTTTCAAAAAGGATTTCTCAGCCCAGCCTCTGGGAGCACACTTGGCAAATCTCCTCTAGCTCCAGCGATCCTCCTCCCCCAGCTCACGCCCATCTCCATGATGGTCCCATGTAACACTGATTGATGGGGCATATACAAGCCTGTCCAACCTGAGACAACGTTGAAGGGCTGTTTGATTGCCAGCACTCCCTCAGCGTTGGCCGAGGTGTTTTGAGTCTGCATCACAGCTAAACTCTTCCCTCTGCCAGGTACTCTTTTTTCCCCTCCCTTTCACAGGTGTGGATTCCAGGACACTCCCAAACAAACATCCTACACATGAGTCTCCATCACAGAGACGCCCAGCCTGCACGGGTGCTGGGAACTAATGCTAACCACTTTTGCAAAACACGTGAATTTATTTAATCTTTTTTTTTTTTTTTTAAGATTTATTGTTTTTTTTGACAGAGAGAGAGACAGAGAGAGACAGAGAGAAGGGGGAGGGCCCAGAGCATTCTCCATAGTTGACAGCATTAGTTTTCTGTATAGTTTCACTCCACAGGCGGGCACAGGGCTGCGCAGGGCAGGAACTGGACCGGGAGCCTCCCACATAGGCCCCGGCAAGAACTGAACTGGGGGCACACCCCAGCTCAGCATGTGGGTCTGCATGGGCCAGAGCTGGGATTCAATCCTTGGGCTCTGGGGCTGCAAAGCAAGCACTTAACCTGCTGAGCCATCCCAGCTTCCCCTATTTAATCTTGAAAACAACGCAATGAGGTATGTAGAATTATTCCCCAGTTTACAGAAAAGGAAATTGGGGCTTCAATAATTCAAGTAGGCAATGGCCAAGCTGCTGCTGAGTTTACACCAGGTCTGTCTACCTTCAGAGCTCCTGGGTTAGAGAATTCTCTCAGTAGGATAAGAAGGTTGATTAAAATAATTGTGTCCAAAAGTAAATCTTTAAAAAAATAAATAAAATAATTAAGTCCAAAATAGACCACAAAATATATAGGAATTTAGCAAATGATAAAGTAAAATTTCAAATCAATGAGGAAAAGATGATTAACCAGTAGATGTTCTAACCTGTTTATCACTTGGAGAAAAAGCCATCTGAACTCCTATGTCCCTCCTTTCATTAAATCATTTCCAAATGTATTTTTTTTAAAAACCATACAAATACTGTAAGTATTAGAAATTATGAATGAATAACCTTGAAATAGAGAAAGCCTTTCTAAGCAACACTTTATGGTGTAAAATGGTTTGGCCACCACAAGGCCACCTTTCTTACGGTACAGTGCTGACACTCCTCTCTGAGGGGAGGGGCCTGCCTTCTCTGTGAATCTTGGGAGACCTGTGACAAGAACAGAAGCACTGCTAAGTGACTTCCAAGGTTAGGTCAAAAAATGCAATACAACTTCTGCCCAGTCCTTCTGGTCACTCCCTGTTCATCAGTTACCCTGCTCTGAGGGAGCCGAGTGGCCATACGGAGAAGCCACATGTAGGTGTTCAGCCAACAGCCTACACTGAGGTCACAGCCAGCACCAGCATCTCCTAGAGAGTGAAGTCCTAAGATGATTTCAGCCACCAGTCATTTCGTCGCATCTGACTATCCATCAAGCTACCTCAGGTGATGCAGCCCAAGTAGAGACAGGCAGAGCCCACCCAAATGACGGGTCAGGGTAAATTAAGTCATGATTGATATTTGAAGCCCCAGGCATAGAGTGGATTGTTACCATTCTCCAGGACTCTGAGCTGACCGTTCCCGTGCCAGTAGGTCATCAGGAGAAGCTGACTGCAAGAAGAACAACCTAGTAACTCATGCCAAGACTAAAAATCACGTTCCCCTTCTTTACTAAGAAGCACCATTTCCCTTTTGTTCCAGAAACTTCCTCTTCCTCCCGGCTCTCTGTGCTGGTTTCTCACAAAAAGGCTACAGAAGCCAGCTGTGCCTCTGAGGAGGGAGTCTCCTAACGCACCAGCAGATGGGGAAAAATACCAGAAGGAACACAGGAGGCGTTCTGTGGACCACTACAATGGGCTTGAAATAAACCTTCCCAGAGAGCTTGTCTCTCAGCAGGAAGCCACTTAAAAATAGCTTCCTCAGAACCTTCCTCACCTCTTGGTGTTTCTATACTCCTCAGGCATAAGCTAAGCTAGACTTTTTCAGGATCAGCAGTCTTTCTTCCTTTGGCAGAAGGAAACCCTGCAGCTGCTCACCCACCTGGGTCCCCTGCACCCATTCTATGTGGCCTGGATGCTCACAGCCACCACCATTGGCTGCGGCCCCACGAAGCAGACCTTCTGTATCTGTGGAGAAAGGGAGCAAAGGAGCCAGGCAGATTTGAGTGTCTATTACATGCCACCCTCTGCGTTAATGATTTCTAGTAATAGTCTCAAAAATATTACTATCAGTTACATATTTACCCACACTTTTACAATGAGGACATATAATCTGAGTATTAACTAACTTGCCCATGATTCAAATCCAGATCTACCTGATCCCACAGCTTATTCTTTAATGATATCTGAAGTCCTTTGAAGAAAAGATGCTATATTTAAAAAAGAACAAAAAGTTCATATAAATCTGTACAAAGGGGGACCTGATTCTGGGAGCTGGGCACATAATGCGATGCATGGGTGATGTGATGTGGAGTTGTACATCGGGAAACTAATTGTTACCAACCAATGTCACCCCATTAAATTTATCAATAAAATATAATAATAGTAAAAAAAAAAATCTGTACAAAGATGATAGAATTATAATGTACCCCAAGCAAAATGAACCAAGAGTATTCTTAAAAGGATATATTGCTTAAATATTACCATGATGATCTTTTTCCACTAATAACAGGCTGAGATGCTTAAATATGAATTTTTTATGGACTGGAGATCACTGGTAGTGTCTCTTTTTCCTTCTTTATGTTTTTGGGGGGAATTTTCTTTCTGATTTGTGCTTCGCCAGGTAATGGGCTTGGGGAGGCACAGGAATCAAGAAAAGACGAACCTAAAATTCTGTTTATTTCCTTAAGGATCACAGAACTTAGAGCTGGACAATATCATACAGACCATCTAAGTAAATCATCCAAGTGACCATATATTTTTTTAAGATTTATTTTATTGTTTGAGAGAAGGTGAAAGATTAGAGAGAGATGGAAATAAAGGGAAAGGGCCCAGAGTAGTCTCCATAGTTGTATATCATGTTTCTTGACATAGTTTCTTTCCACACAGGTGGATGAGGGGCCACACTGGGCAGAACCAAACTGGTGGCCTCCCTCATGGGAAGTAAGAACCTTCGCCACCATCCTGGTGGTTACCAGTTATGTGCCTAAATTCAGTATATGCATTTGCACAGCCCAGGGTCAGGATTCGATCCCAGGACCTCACAGTTGCAAGGCAAATCTCAACCTGTTGAGCTATCCTATCCTCCCCAAACCATATATTTTAAACATCCGTTATCTTCTGTGGTCTTCCCTATAGTCCTGCTGTTTGGTTTAAACACCAGTCCCAGGGACTACAAGTTCCTGTCCACTGGTTTTTGAGGTTCATCGGTTGACATCAGTGTTGATTGAAATCCTGAGGAGGGCTTGAAGTTAAATAGATGTCACTTTCCATTATCATGGCTTCCATTATACCTTCCATTACCCTGGACAAGTGACTAGTTCCACAAATTGTTCAATCTTCTCAGAACAAGAGGAAGAATGGGGCTGAGAGAGCATCTTACATTCATTAACCAGTTTGCCACATTGATATATCTTTCCTAAATGACTATTTCACTGAAATATCACAACCCTCATAGAACAAAGGTATGTACTGAATCAAGATTTCTTGAGCATCTGCTACATGCCAAGCACTACCATCATTCGTTATCTCATATTACTTGTTCAAAAACCCTGTGAAGTAAGAGTGTTGTCTCTGTTTTATAGATGCAGAAACTGAGGCACATATAAAGCATTTAACTTCAGGATCTCTGACTCCAGTAACATGTTTTTGAAAACCACACTTGCACTAGAGAAGGCAAGTGTCTCTCTTCCACTTTGTCTGAAGGGATCCAGGCTGGCAGTCATTCTTCCTGTCATCCTTGGCTCCCACGGTCTTGCTGGGGGTGATGATCCCAGTCAGCTGGAAGGGCAAAAGTACATAGAAGAGTACATGTAGGAGTTTTGAATGGGTCACTTCCAGTCAGATTGCACTGGAGAGAAACTTTAGTCCCATGGCCACATTAAAAGCAGGAAGGCTCTATATTAAGAGGAGTGTTGATTTTGGTGAACAATTTTCAGGCTCTGGCACAGATCAAAATTCCTTACCTAGCTGATGGAGGCTGAACCTGAAGATTTTTCTAGTTCCAACTTGCATGCAAACACTCACTGATTCTGAAACTCACCTGCAACCATGAGAAACAGCCATTGTCAAAGGCAAAGGGCAAAGTCGCAGTCTCTCTACGGAGATACTTGGACCCGAGATGACCAAGAGTTTAGTCAGATAGGACGGGGAAGAATCAGCAGCTAAGTCCTGTTGCCTTGCAGCAAGGAGGACTCCTGCTCTCCAGCCTCCAAGAGACCTTGGGCTTGCTGCTATCAGGGTTAAGGGTCTGCCAGGGGCCATGGCCCTTTAAATCCTGCCCATAGGAGTGAGGCAGGCAAGTTCATCTTTCTTGTCATCTGCGGAGAACTAGTAAGACCTTGATTCCCAATTCTCAGATGAATGGGGGAAAGCAATAATTGGTTCTTTGAGAAAGAATGTTCTCTTCAGACCAGAAGAATAGCAGGTGAAACAGAACTCTACAAACCCTGTCTCCCAGGATTCCCTTCTGGGACCCAGGAAGCAGAGTTGGTGCTGAAGGTGGTGAGAGGACACCTGGAGACACATGATGGCTGGGAGTGTGTTAGATCAGAAATGGTTACAAGCCAGTGCTCAATATCAGACAGCCAGGTTGCTAGTTCTGTTCTCTGACAAAGAGATTGTTATTTCAAAACTGTTTTACTGTTCCCCTACCCTTTCCTAAGGCAAGAATGCACAACTTACTTTTGCTTGAAAAATTTAAATGAGAAACTTAGTGCCATCGATTTTTTTTTTTCAGGTTACCTGTTTACCACTTTGTTCAAATGTAAATGTTCCTTTTTGCTTTGGAAATACATTTCCTTTTGTAATTCTGAAAATAATAATAATAATAATAAAAAATATATATATATATATATATATATATATATATCTGTTTTGGAAAAACAAAACCATTAAACATGAATGCTTTCATTTACAAAATACTTTCAAATATTTATTCTCATAACAATTCAAGAGGGAATCAGGGAGGGGGATTATTAACTCCGTTGGCATTTTCTGCACAATGACAAAGATGCTGATGTCCCCCACGGCCCTGGTCTCATGTAGAGTAAGGGCTGGACTCTGCCTTCAGTGCTCATCCTGTGCCCCTGGGTCTCTCTCTGCAACTGGTCACAGAGTGCATAGCTGCTCCTGAGGGCACAGTCACACATACATGCCCAGGAGAGAGTGAGCTCTGAAGGCTGGCACTGCAGCAAAAGTGGGCATCCCATCAACAACTGAGCTCAGTGGGGAAGAGGGACCGGCCACGCACGTGGCACCGGGCTCTGGTCCCTGGAAACAGTACGAGAGGCCTGCTCACTTCCCTCTTCACCCTTACCCTTCTGACCCCAATCTCCTCCTTTGACTTTGAGGCCCTCGGCAGCTTTTTCCTCCACACTCTGCTTGGTTCTGTCATTTCCTTGTGTCCCTCCCCTCCCCACCGCCCCTCCCCCATGGCGATTCCAGCCAGGGCCTCCCACCTTCTGCATGAGTGTCAGGTCAGAGTCCTGCTCCCAGCAGAAGCCAGCCTGGCCAGGGGCTACAGGACCTGAAGTCATGGTCCCAGCAGCCCCAAGGGCAGGTCCCCCACACCAAAACAGAGCCCACCCAGAGACTGCTCCTGTCTCTTTCCTTATGTCCCACCCTGCCCCTCTCCTGTCCCAGCCCTGGACCACACAGTGCGGGGATAACTTCACCTGCCCACCTCCCCCCAGATGGGGAGGGACGTGCTCAGGAAGTACTTGCGTGCTCACGGAGAAGTGACATATCAGCCTGATGCCAACGCAGTCCTTGCCTCCATCTTCTTCCCAGTGCCGAACTGGGGAAGGTCACTGCCACCATTTGGCCCGGACTGCCTTTCTACCTCCAATATGCAAGTTTGGCTCTAACCTGTACTGAACTTAGGCAAATCATTCAACCTCTAAGCCTCAGGCTCCTTAAGACAGGGTTAATAGTAATTATTATCGTATGGGGCTCTGAGGAAAAGATAAAGGATAAAGATGGGATAGATAAACGAGTACTAAGTGCTGGCTTATGCTGACTACTTCTTACAGGAGAAGGTTGACTGTGGCTGGAATGATCAGGTATATGAGTCTTACATTTGCCTTGCCAAACTGCATTAAAGGAGAAAAATTCAAGCAGCCAGCTGAAGTTTCCAGTCCCTTTCCTTGTAAGCCTTCAGTTTTATTGAAGCAAAAAGTTGAGTAGCAAGAGGCATGCCAGCTGTTGAGTATTTGTGCAAAGTTCTGCTTCTTCCAGCAGAGGCCTCTTGTGCACAGGAAATGAGGCTGGTGGCAGGTGAAAGGCATTGTCTGGGCCAGGGGACTGGTTCCAGGAGCTTCCCCAGAATAACATGGGGAGGGGTGTCTAAGGAAGAGCTTGCCAAGCCTCCACCACCACCCCACCCCCACTCCACTCATCCTCTGAGCTTCAGAGAGCTGGGTGTTAGTGCTCTGAAATGCAAGAGTCTGCAAAGAAAGAGAAAGGGAGAAATGGAGAGAAAAAAGGGGGAGGGAGGGAGAGTGAGAAGGAGAGAAGAAGAGAGAAAGAGAAAGAAAGAGAAAAAAGGGAGAAAGAGAAATGAAGAGAGAAGGAGAAAGAGAAAGGAAAAGAGAGAAAGAGAAAGGGATAGAGAAAAAAGGAAGAGAAAGGAAGAGAAAGAGAAAGGGAGAAAAAAGGCAAAGAAAGGAAGGGAGAAAGAAAGGGAGAGAAAGAGAGGGAGAGAAAGAACAACAGAGAGAGAGAGAAGGAACAGAAAGTGAGAGTGTGAGAGTGAGAGGAGGGTGGGAGAGAGGGAAGGAGGGAGGGAAGAAGGGAGGGCTGGTGGGAGGGAGGCAGAGAGCAGCTCAGTTCCTGGAGCTTCCCTCAGGCTCCGGGCTCACGGAGGCAGAGGGCACAACCCTGCTGCCCACAGGGTACACAGCACCATTTTCTGCTCTCCGCCCCTTGTGTACTTCGTTTCCACTGTTGCTACCTTGGAACAAGAGTGACATCTGAATGATTTTTTAATCCTAATTTAATTACCAAGGATCTATGAAAACTTGGCACAAAGACTCTGGAGTAAGATGACTGATGGGAGAGAAGTCAGGTAAGCTCTTCAAAGGCACCATAGCAGAGCCTCCGGCTGGCACTGAATCAAACATGATTTGAGGACAGGAAGGACATTCTATGGACCAGAGGTAGTGATGGAGGCATCTTGCCTGGTCCTCTAAGGCACAGGGTGTAGGCATGGGCAGGCGAGTGGGGGGCGGGGGGAGGGGCTGACATGCTGCCCACACATTTTTTCCTGAAGTTTTAACCCTGGAGTCTCTGCCTTTCAGAACTGAAATGGTCCCTGGTCCATAAGCTGTAAGTATATGTGGCCACTGCATTACATGTGGGTTTCATGTACACACAAACACTCACAATTTGGATCTTTGACAAGGTAAAATCTAGTTCATTGTATTTGCAAGGTTGACTAGTTAAAAATCTTTTATTTTAAGCACCAAAAATGTGGATAGGGAAGCATGCCAACCACCCAACTATTGCTGGTTTCCCACAATAAAAGAGGAATGTGCTTCCCTCACCCACCTGGGCAAGTCAGGCCTCTCCAGAACCTTCCTCCCTGGAGACAAGTGCAGGGCAGTGGATGACCAATAACAGAGCCTTCCTTCTCAGGTCTCTTTCTTATCAGGTAGGAAAACCTGTCCCCAAAACCCCACATTAAGTGTCCATTTATGCTTCATTTGCCATAATTCAGTCACATGCCTAATGTTAGACCAATAACTGGCAAAGGAGAATAGAATGAGTATGACCAATTATGATTCAATCCCTGGGGCAGGACACAAAGCCACTTCTATTAACAGAGAAGAGGGGGATATGGTTGTAGGCAGGGTGGCCAGGCAGTAGTAACGTTTGCTCCAACTACTGAGAACATTTGAAGTGACTCTCAAGATCCAGTAAATGTTACAAAAACCACAATAAGTAACCATAACAGAATAAGAAAAGGGTTGTTCCCACATGTATTAGAAGGCAGGAATTAATGCTAGTTTTCAACCAGAAATTTGCATGATCTTTTTTTTTATTTTTTTTTTATTTTTTATTTATTTATTTATTTATTTATTTATTTATTTATTTTTATTTTTGACAGAGAGAGAGAGAGAGAGATACAGAGACAGAGAGAGAACTGAACTGGGGGAGCTCCCCAGTTCAGCATATGGTTCCGCACGGGCCGGGGCCGGGATTCGATCCCCGGTCCCCTGCGCTGCAAAGTGAGCGCTTAACCCACTGAGCCATCCCGGCTTCCCCATCCATGATCTTGACATCCAATTTCTCAGGAAGTCTTGGTCACTTGGTGGTACTGTCACGCCTTGTACTTGCACCCTGCAGAGCCTAATATGGCAGAAGTTGATGCTCCATAAACCCTGGTAAAGCCTGAGGCACGGCCTAAAGGGTTAAGCTGCATTATTGTCGCAAACATTTCTTTCATGGCAGGATTCAGTAACCCATGTCTACAGAGATCAAGAGAGGTCATTACCAATAGGACACAGTGATGCCCCACACCCCTCCTGGAGGGCTTAAGGATGTCTTGGCAGGCTAGGCCACCTCCAGCTTACCTATCACAAGCTCAGAGCCCACCCAGCCTAGCTGACAGGCTGACTTGTGCTTTTCCTTCCTTCTGTATTAATTATAATAAAGGTCTTTTCAGATTCACTGCTCAACTGAAAAAAGGAAAAAAGTATTCATTTATTTTTTCATAAACGTTAAAAAAAAAACAAAAAAAAAACTTCCCCAAAGTTTTGAACAAGATGGCCTGATCTAACGTCGTTCCCCCCATCACTGTCACTTTAACCTTCTAGGCTTTGTCACCAGCGGAAATGGCCTTATTTGTTTACAGTCATACTTTGGTACTCGACTGCTTTGAAACTCATCAAATTTGGTACTCATTGTGAAAATTTTGCCCCAGTACTCATCGTTTGTTTGGTTAACCTGTTGTTAACCAATTAATGACAAGTCCTGAGGTAGCATTGTACCTGCTTCTTGTCCGTCTTCCCCTACAATGGACAGCTCATGAGAGCAGAAAGTTATCTGCCTTTTCTCATTGCAATAGCCTCCCTGACAAGCACAGTGCCTGCTCAGAGTGGCCCTCAATAGCTGCTTGGTACATGAGTGAATAAATTCTTAAGTTAAACAATCTTTAGAGTCCAAACATAACTGTAAACTCTGGTTTTGTCTGTGCCTTAAGGTTTTGTACAGCATCACTCTGCTTCATACCCTCTGACAAGTCAATTAGAAAACAAAAATTTTCCTACTGACTTGGAAATTCAAGGGCTGTCCAGAAAGTATCCAGCCATGTAACCATTCTCGTTATATTGACAATGGCTGGATGTTTTTCCAGACAGCCCTCATATTACTGAACACCTTACCTGCAGAGCCCTTCTCATTTTATGTGTTTATTGCATTGATAAGATTCCATTCACAGTCAAGGAGTCAAGGTAGACTCTGGGAAGATTTTGAAATGTTTTGGATTTCCTGCACAAATAATGCCTATTTGTTTTTCTCCCTAAATCTTACCAAGTTGGGGAATAAGTTTCATATCTGAGAGACAGAAGTAACTCAAGAGAATATTCTTTCTGTCACTTTAGGAACACTTGGGAAACATATCTTTATTTCTCCTGAACTCCAGTTCACTTCCATTCCAATAGATGACAAAACCTTACTTATTTTCCAAGTGACTTCCCATGGCTTGAAAACCTCTCACATGGAAAACTCAAAGAAGAGAAAAAATAAAGAGCTATAGCCAACGTGAGTGAGAAAATTACCATTCTTTATTGTTCTCTTCATTCTCAAATGGAAAGAAAGAATCCTGTCAACCGATCTCTCTTCATTTTACTGTCTCTGGAACGTGCTTTATAACCAGCAGAACTGATGCTGTTCTGTCCATTCTGCTAGCATTGGCATAACTACTAACAGAAAAGGTTTCTCAGCAATCCAAAGCCAAGAGCAAATACATCCACTCTATTACAGTAAATGCAACAAAATAAGACCATTAAAATAGTTCAGTGACTAACTGCAGTACTACACATGAACTGTGGGAGAATATTCTAGATGTTACTACTGTCTTATAGAAATCGTGTATACAGCACGTCTGTCTCCTTTTATAAGTTATTGTCGGCACATATTCATGTCCATTCATTATTTTTCATTTACAAATCCATTCTTTCCTTGTATCTTCCTGCCCCCCTCCCCCCTTAAAAAATTTTAAGACAGGGAAGCCGGGATGGCTCAGTGGGTTAAGCGCTCACTTTGCAGCCCTGGGGACCGAGGATCGAATCCCGGCCCCGGCCCGTGTGGACCCATATGCTGAACTGGGGAGTGCCCCAGTTCGGTTCTCACAGGGGTGAGACCCCGGCCCAGTTCCTGCCCTGTGCAGCCCCGCGCCCACCTGTGGAATGAAACTATGTGGAAAAACTGATGATGTGCAACTATGGAGACTGTTCTGGGACCTCCCTCTTCTCTCTGTCTCTGACTCTCTATATCTCTCTCTCTGTCAAAAACAATTAAATAAATAAATAAATAAATCTAAAAAAAGAAATTTTTAAGACAGTTACTTTTATTTGTTTGTTTGTTTTGTGTGTGTGTGTGTTTGAGAGAGAGAGAGAGAGAAGGGGGAGGGCCCAAAGCAGTCTCCATCATTGTACATCATTAGTTTTCAAAATAGTTTCACTCTATGGGTGGACATGGGTCTGTGCAAGTCAGGAACCAATGCGGGGGGGGGGGAGGTTCCTGCATGGGAAGCATGTCCAGGACTGGAGCTGAACCAGGGGTCTCCCACATGGGAAGCTCGCTCCGGTGAGAACCAAACTGGGGGCACACCCCAGTTCAGCATATATGTCCACACAGTCCAGGGCTGGGATATGATTCTTGGACCCCGGGGCTGCAAAATGAGCACTCAACCCACTGAGCCATCCAGCACTCGCAAGACATTTGCTTTTATTTCCCTCATTTTTACTAATGATTTACTAATAATTTACTAATTAGTAGCTTCACATACTAATTGAGTGATGCTGATTATGATGTTTAAAAGTACAACTACCGTTTAGTTAGCATTTATTTTGTTCCAGACTCTATTTATTTAGTCCTCACAACTACCTTTGAAGGTTAGAATTATCATCTCCCTTTTACAGATAAGGAAACTGAAGTCCAGAAGGCAAGTGGTTGCCCAAGGTCACACAGCCAAGAAGCCTCCAAACTTGGATTTCTGATCCAGGGAAGTGTGGCTGAAAACCTTGACAAAGACACACCCCAGGATGGTGCTTCAATTTACAGAGCCCTCACTAAGTGCCAGCGCTGGGCTGAGCCCGTTAGCCAAAATTTTTTATTTATTCTTCAAAATAAACTTATAAAGGAAGTGTAATTATTTCTGTTTTATCACAAGAAAACTGAGCATAGAAGTTAAATAACTTGGTCAAAGTTACAGAGCTGGTAAGGCAGAATTGTGATGTAAATTCTGACCCAATGATTTCAAAGCCCAACTCACAGGGCACCTGGCATAGAATATTCTCTGCTTTTAAGGAGAAGAGCATCCTCCTATTTCCCAGCAACAGTCTGATAAAACAGGATTTTCAACAGTGACAAGAAAATGATATAAGTATCAAGTAAGAATCTACTGAGTTACATCCCTAAGTCGCAGACCCTCATAAGGCTTATGTGTGTGTGTGTGTGTGTGTATGTGTGTGTGTGTGTGTATACATACATACATATATATATATATATAATTCAAACATAAAATGAGAAAACTCTTTGATAATGAGGAGAGGCTTGGATTGTCTGCATTTATTTCCTTTTTAGTCACTAAAGTATGCCTAAAACTTCTGTTTTAAAACCAAAACTATTATCCAATTACTGCTGGTCAATTCTGTGACAAATTACACAATTCTTCCCGAAGAAAATCCCTCAGATACCTTACTCTAGAATTTTTTAAACTCACCCAGTTTATCAAGTAAAATAAACACATGGCAAGAGCTCAATAGAAATTAATGCCCAGCACAGTATTGGAACAACAGAGTGTTTATAAAATGATTAAATAAACCACAGATGAAATCTCAAGTTGTCGACGCAATCTGTGTAAATTTTAATTTTTGGTATGATTTCAAACTTACAGAAGATCATCAACAGAATTTTATAATCATGATAACTTGTAATAAAACAATGTTATAGCCTCTTCTATGAATCAATATAAGTAAAATGACCTAAACTCAAGCTAAAGGGAACGTCACTTTGCTGCCAGGGTCAACAAGTCTAAATTTACTCCTTTGACTTGGAAAGCTCATTCGATTGAGCCAAACCTGAAGCCCCATGGTCATGTTCCTGTAGTTCCGAGAGGGCTACCAGTGTGGGATCCCTTTTCTGGGTGGGGAGAGGCAACCCCGGCTTATAACCGGTTCAGGTGGTGCTAAAGCTGTGAGCAGAAGAGCTAAAAACAGCCCTGGCACAGGAGCACTGGGGGACACCCCCTGATTGAACAGCCTTCCCTGAAGGCATGCGGTACACTCTCCGCAGAGTGATGAATCACATGCGTGGCAGCGAGCAGCGCCCGTCCAGGCTTTTCAGCTCATCTCTGATTGTCTGCAGTGCCAGCCGGTGCCTTAGAAATGTTTCATTCCAGTGTCCACTGAAAGTATAACCTGGATTCCCTCAGTAGATGTCAGTCAGGGAAGTCACACGAAAAGATTGCTCCAATTCACTCTTGCTGGTGGGCTTCCAAGGGTAAAACAACACGGTCCGTGTCTTCTCGGTCATGAGGAAACCATTGTCACTGAATCTCCCTGGGATGCTCCCTACATCCAACCAAACAAAGGGAGAGACAGCTGAGGTTTCCAGTTTAAAAATGAATGTGTCCTCTTGCTGAGAGATGATGGCCTAAAAGAAAAAGGTAAATGAAGTGAAGGATGAGGAAAGAGCTGCCTGCTCTTTATACAATGCCTGTCAGAACGTTTATGGGGGCCTACCAACCAGTGTGTTTCCTGCAATGCTGGTTCTGCAACTGCTCAAGTCATACATTCCATGGACTGAGTTAGGCACTAAAAAATACACAGAAACTATTTTATGGGGGTGGGAAATAACCAAATAGTAATCTCAAACCAAGTATAGAAATGTGCATTGTCCTACTATTAAAGAGAATTGTTCCCAAGAAGCTCAAAGCTTTATCTCCTTTCTAGTTTTTCTCAGGATATTCACAAGAGAGGAACATTTTTGCATACCAGCTGGGCTGTCTACTGCCTTTCTCAGGATAGATCTGGGCCCAGCTGCCCAGCACAACCATGGTGCTCAGCTTGCAGTCCTCTGAAAAGAGCCAGCAATCTAGACAGCAGCCTGCCAGGCAACGACGAACACTCTAGTGTTACAGCTTCCTCTCTTTCATTGCATAATACCATAAATTCACATTATGAGCACTCTGAACATGTGTGCACACCACACAATCTCAGCAAAGGAGGGCACAGTTTAAATCCTGTCATTAATTAGCAGAGCAGCACCTGCCCAGAGTGAGGCCAAACTACAACCGCCCGAGTTGGGGATGGGGGTAGGGGGTTACAGGTCACTCCGTGTGAGTACAGACAGAGAGTAACCTGTTCATTAAAGCTCTGCATTCATCAGAAACATGACTCCTCACTGTGCACACATGCCACACCGCAGGCCTAACATACAGGATGTGTGACGAAGAATTTCAAAGGGAAATTTTTATTTTACACAACTTCAGCCTAACACGCTTGTATGGTCACCAGTGCAAGTTCTGCATTATAAACAAGGAAACCTACTTTGGTAGAAGCAGAAAAGAGATTTTGTTAAGTGTATGAGGTAGCTGTCAGAGATTCAGGCTTGAAGCTAGATGCCAAATTCCCAAATCAGCTGCCCAGCTGTTTCGGCGGAGACTGTAAGGCAGCCCCAGGCACACAATTTGCACAGCTAGTCCTGGCCCGCCCTCAAGGCTGCTAGGGCCAGAAAGGACTCTGCCACCTGCTCACCCTTGTGCACTTCTTCTGATTAGAAATCTCATCTCTGTATATCTGATTGCAGACCCTGGGGCTCAAGATTGAACCCTGGCTTTCAGGATGCAGGGAAAGCAAGTTTCCAGCAAACCTCTGGGCACAGGACACCCAAGTGCCTAGTCTATGTTAAGCCTGCAATACATGTTTCTTCTTTTTCTTCTTCATTTTTAATACATGGGCAAGACACACTGAAATCTAAATGAGATAGGACGAAGAAGGAGCACTGCTCTCTCTCACCCTCAACATCCCAAGGTATTGAAGGCCTTGCTAAGGAAAGGAAAAAAAAACTTTTCAAAATCCTAAGTTTATCTGGGTGGTGAGCACATAATACAATACACAGACAAGGTAATGTAGAATTATACACCTGGAACCTATGTAATTGTTACCAACCAATGTTACCCCAATAAACTTATCAATTAAAAAAATAAGTTAAAAAAAATTCTAAGTCGAGAGACCACAAATTAGTCTGCTACCTGGTTTTTTGTTTCTCTCCTGGAAAGAATATGTAAATGTTTGTTATGCTCTTTATATCAGGCATTACAGATAACTTAGATGTCATTAAATGAATAGTTCATTAATTGGAAAAGTAATGGAGCATTTTCCACTTTCCTCCATTCTCTGTGTTTTCAATTCAAGGATGAAAAGTCTTTATAAAATTATTTCTAAAGTAAATGTAAAAAATCCTCACTCAAACCTTCTAAAGGAAGCAAAGTGCAAAACTCATTTATAATTCACGAAAAGTAGAGAATAAAACTTTCTAAAAAAATATTTTCAAACACCATGTGTAGGAGGAAAAGGAAGGAAAGGTTTTCAATTGACTATAAGGAGATTCCAAATTCTCTAGCTGCAGAGTTTTTATAACAACACAGCCTGTTCATCCCATTTTTTCCTTGGCAGTTATAGAAAGATTTGGTGATTAAGCTACTTTGAAGCAATAAATCAAAGTGTGTAGAGCAAACATTTTTTAAATTAATAGGCTCTACTGAAAATCTCAAATCTGAAGTGCTTCTCCTGGGCTCCAATGCCTCCCAGCTACAGGAGCGTGTTACTCAGCCTCTCCAGATTCATTTTCTCACTTACTGTAAAAATAAATGATAATACGTAGGCGTGGTGCACCAACGCTCCCAGGACAGATCCTGGAACCTAGTGGGGGGTGGGGCTGGGGGAGTGGGGATCAATGGTGATGACCCTGCTTCCTCTCCCTCTAGGGCACCAGCCCCACTGGGGAGGGGGTAGGAGACAGCAGGAGTAGCAGGAACCAAAAACTCTGAATGAGAAATAAGAATCATGTGGTCTTTGCTTGTAGTGGGAAGGGGCCCAAATTCCACAGGCCTTGAGTAAACTCAGTTCCAAGAAGAAATTTTGCAAAAAGCAGGACGCAATGTTGCTGCCCATCTCAGGACGGCTCCAGAAGGCCACAGTGACCCGAGCCCATGGGCACTTACAGTGATATGTGCCTTGTGAAGCCCCACGGCCTCCTTCAGCGAGGACAGGAAGTGATAGTTGGTTGGGCTCAACTGTTTGCTACCGGTTGACAGGTAAAAGGAAACCACACAGCTTTGCCGCGTGCAATTCCCACACCTCCTCAGCAGTGCAGCCACTGGCTCCCGATAGAAGGGAGCGGCCTCCCCGGCTCTCATCACAAAATACGCAGTGGTGTGAGAGCACAGGGGCTCCAGGGAGCTCCACGCGTGGACTCTCACCTGCAGAGAAGCAAGACAGAACACATATGCTCTGTTACTATGGTGTTTTTGTGAGAATACTAGTAGCATTAACAGTAATAATAAGGTCAGAATAGCAGGACTGGTGAAGAGACTACAAAACCTGGGTTTAACCTCAGCCCCACAAAGTACTAGTTATATAACTAAGCAAGTTACTCAACTTCTCAAACTCTCTTTTTCTTCGTACGTAACATGACAATAATAATAGCACTAACTTCACAGGCTGTTTGTTGTGAGAACTAAACAAAATACTCGATGGATGGCACAGAACCCGGTGCATTGCAATGATTCCATAAACACAACCCGTTCTCAATGTCCTCCAAACTAGAGACTTCTTTGAGTTTCTATCCTCTCTTTTTACCTAGCGTAGTTTTAAATACAACTTTATTTTCCTACATAAACACTGAATAATTTGACTAATTTCCACTTTCACATACCACTTTTAACAATTTATTTTTATGAACTTTAGGACATTTCCAGCTTTTCCTGATTATAAATAGCCTTGCATGTCAGTGACACTGGACAGCTTATACTTTGGTTTCATCTCATTCTTTTGTTGACTACCCATGGAATTCCTTTAAAAAGATTGGTGGGTATCATTTTACAGGGGAGAAAACTGAATCACCAAGACACTAGGTGTACGCATGGATTTACCCAGAATACAGGGAAGGACGACAAAAGACAGCCCACGTCCTGCTGCAGGCACTAGAAACATTTGGACACAAATTAATTTCTCTTATCTTTTTCCCAAAATAACTAGAACCAAATAACTAGTGAAATCATTTAAAACTCTCTCTCTCTATCATAAGGCAGAAAAAAACCCAAGCAACTTACAGTGAGAGTCACGTTACAATCTGAGTGAAGGTCTGACACCCCATAGATGAAAAACACACTTTGATTTTCAAAAGCCACAGGCAACAGCGGAGCGAAGAAATGCCGAGCAAAGTAATGGAGCATCTTCCACTTTCCTCCGTACTCTAGAAACAGTCAGGAAAGTTAGGAGATGCGCAGTGTCAAGCCATCGTCAGTCATCATCCACATGGCCTGGCTGTATATATGTCATTATTCCAGAGGCTGAGAGGGAGGGAGACCCAACCAGGGCGGGAACCCACATGTGTTGAGGGCTCTGAGCATTTGGGACATTACCTCATGTTACCCTCACATCTGGGTGAGGCATGCATTATCATGCCACTTTTCAAATGAGGAAGCAGAGGCTCAAGTAGTTAAGTCAAACATGCCACAGTTAATGTTTTGGGCCCAGACCTGACGCCCAGCTAGCACTTTCTTACATGAAATGCTGCTTCCGTGAGCTCAATGCACCAATACTTCTTTTTTATCACATATACAAGAAGAAGAAAGTCAATAGCACTGGCGGTGAACACCTGTTACAAATAAATATTGACTTATAAGAGTGATTAAGAACTCAGTCTCCTTTCCCCATAGGCAAACATCCTCTGAGTGAAACAAAACAACCACTATCACTAAAATGGCTGGCAAGCTCAGACTGGACAACATCCAAAATGATGACAATGACAGTTCCTCAAATACAGTTAGAAGCTGTCAGGAACCTATAGAATTCTGCGCTGTGCTGGTATTGGAGGTTAAACCCACAATCTATAAAATATTTCAACATTTGCCTCTATTTCAGAGAGATCTTTTCCCCACAAAGCACTGTATCACTAAACAACCAAGACCAAAAGTGAGAGAAACAGATTAATTCCAGAATTCACAGTGCAAGCTGCTGAGATGGAGAAATGTGGTTTTGAAGTTCAGATAGAACTAAGTCCTTTAGGTTTAGCTAAACTTTAAGTCTTGGCATTTTAATCCCAAATCTTAGAATTTCCCCCTTTTAAAAACAACCCTGAAGGGAGAGGGATGGAGAGGTCTTTCCTCTTAGATTTATAAAATGAGCTAGAGCTTATATTTTGTAAACTTTTCTCATAAATAGAAGGTGGCTCAGACCTGAAGTAACTTACACACTCCCATTGATCATTAAAGGGGAAAGACCTCAAATGTGTGGTTCCAGTGATCAGGCCACAAACAGAATGCATTCTAGAGAACAGAAAGTGAAGTAGAAGGTCTCACTGATACACATCCTAGTTACTAATCAGTGATAAAGTCTGGATACCAATGTAACACTGCATAACAGGCTAAAATGCAATGTGATTTCTGCCTTTGCCATTAGCTCTGTAATTGTTTATGAGCCAAGTAAACTGCCCAGTAGATTTTTCTATTTGCAAAATTGTAACTATAAATGAGACTAATTTTTAAAAAAGAAATATATAAGAATATATAGATTCCAAGTAGCTACTGATCCCATTTAAAGTATCATCATTTCAGGGGATGCCGGGATAGCTCAGCGCATTAAGCACTCGCTTTGCAGCCCCGGGGTCGGGGTGTAGAGTCCCGGGCCCGGCCTGTGTGGACCCATATGTTGAACTGGGGTGTGGCCCCGTTTGGTTCTCACCAGGGTGGGTTTCTCATGTGGCAAGCCCCCGGTTCAGCCCCCAGCTCATGGGGCATGCCTTGCATGTGGGAGGCCCCAGCCCAGTTCCTGCCCTACGGAGCTTCCTGCCCACCTGTGTGGTATGAAACCATGTCAAAAACTGATGACGTACAACTATGGAGACTGCTCTGGACCCTTCCCCTTCTCTCTGTCTCTGCCTCTGTATCCCTCTCTCTCTCTCTCTCTCTCTCTCTCTCTCTGTGTCAAAAACAATAAAATAAACCTTTAAAAAAATAAAGTATCATCATTTCATATGATAAGAGGTGACACATACCATCCCCCACCCGCACACACACATTATAAGCACCAGATGTACTGGGCCAATTAAGTAGAACTAAACAGAGGCTATGAGACTTCCCAGAGCAGGAGCAGATATAGCATAGCTTGTCACAGCTTCTCCCTGGGACCTATTTTGTCTCATAGGTACAAGGATACGATAAACCTCTCCATGGAGGCATTGTCTTAGTAGCATTTAGAAATCAGGCAAATTTTTGCTGTGCCATCAGACACTTACAGAGTAAATTCTCAGTTAACTGGCACCCATAGGGGTTGGTTGATGCTGGGTAAATAAATAGACTCTCCATTAACTGGAACTCAAGCAACAAACACTCTCAAGCAACTAGCACAAAACATTTACTGGTTGCTTGGGAGTGCTGGTTGTTTGCTTTCCAGTTAACATAGAGTCTGCTGTACTTGGGTTTACCCACCGTCTCTGAAGAGCTCATTCAAATAATCTGCATCCATCGTTTCTTGGCCTTTTGGCTAAGATCAAGTAAATTTACAAATAATCTGCATCCAGTCATTCAAGGAAAGATTTTCAAAAATGGGGCTTTCCCACTGTGGGAACCAAACTCAGCCTCAGTAGCCACATCCCTGTCCACAGACAGAAACCAGGATCAGTGTCTAGGTGTCTCTGAATAATATCTCTTTGTCCAGTGTTAAGTGTTCCAGAAGGCTAGTTCCCCACAGCCTACCCCTCATTCCCCTTCAATACCCTTTTAGCTAGTTGGTGCTGATGAAGATTTTGGCCAGAGAAACTTGATCAAAACTTCAGTTTCCTTCAAGAGGGGATCTAGCTCTAATCAAAGCATATAATGAATGGACTTGGATTTGTACCCACAGCAAGTTTAAGCACCTCATCCAGCAACATGTCCTTTTTACTTTTATCACCTTGCCTTATTTTTAACCCAAAACTTTTATTTATATTATGAACTGAACTTTGTTTCAAACTACCTGTGCTGAAGGTCAAAGATTCATTATTACTCCTTAATTTTTTTTAAAGATTTATTGTTTTGAGAGGTGAAGAGAGAGAGAGAGAAAGAAGCAGTCTCCATAGTTGTACATCATTAGTTGTGACATGGTTTCATTCCACACAGATGGACATGGGACCGTGTGGGCAGGAACCAAACCAGGGGCCTCCAGCAAGGGAGGCAAGAACCTTAGCTTCTGAGCCATCCCAGCGGTTACCAGTTGTGCCACAGTTCAACATATGGGTTTGCATGGGCCAGGGCTGGGAATTGAACTCTGGACCTCATGATTTTGAGGCAAGTGCTCAACCACTGAGCATCCTGGCATCTCCCCTGGCTCCCCCTTTTTTAAATCTCCTTAATTTTTTTAATGTACCAAAATAAAATAATTCAAATTGCAAGTGCCATGCCAGACACTTCATTTGTTGCTAATTAAACCGGTTCAACTGAGAACCCTTCCTACTCGAATTTCTGACTCTACTAGCTGTCTCCCAGGAGACAAACAGGGCAAAATAAAGATGACCTCAAGGACTTAAAGGGAAGTCAGGAAAAGAGACATTTTAACATTTAGTAGTGCCAACCTTCTACCTGGTTGAATTCTCCCAAAGAGAAGGGAATCTTAAATAAATGCTGCTTTTGCCCTGGGAAGTCCTTTTAAATAAATTCATACTGAAGCAATACTTATAAGACACATGGCTGAAGTCTCCATGCGTGAATGTATCCCCTTCATGAGCCTGCTTTTATGACTCTGCACAGTGCATAACTCATAACAAGGTGGTCTTTAGGCTCCTGGAAAGACCATGACGGTGGGTTGGAGGACAGGGGACACATTTCAGAGGCTGGCTGCAGGAGAACCTCCTCTCCATGGCCTCTGTGTTTCCTCAGTGACTCTCCCCACAGATATTACTTTCTCACACACAAAGAACGATGGAACATTCACCTAGAGAGGCCCACGAAGGAGCCTGCCAGATGTCATTCAACTGCCAGTACAGGGCCCCCATGGTGCGCCCTGCTCCGCTCACTACCTCACTGCGACTGCGGCGGTAGAATTCGGTTTCTGTTTTGACACACTGGGCCTGCATCACCTGATTCAGGAAAACATTAAAACACAGATGTTATTGTTGATGTACACCATCTGAACCTGAGAAAATGAGACTTGAGGTTTGGTTTGGTTTTTTAAGCAAACTGGATGCATTAGAAAATTTGACTAGCACTATATATGCCCTTATTATGCTGGATGTGGAACTAGCCCCTTAGCAGGCGAGAAGCTCTTGTCCCTGGCCGCTCTGCTTTGGAGGCCTGCTGTTTGATTTATCATAACCATGGGTGATCAAGGAAACAGGGTGGTGTGAAGTGTTCTTTGCTAATGATAGTGTAGGCAATGATGGGAAATGAAGACTATTTCAGAGCGAATGTTATATGTACTCAAACAATAAGATTGTTTTTTGCTGTCATGGGCTTTACTAACATGTGCAAAGCTAGTTCTAAAACATGTTTTATTTGAAAAAAAATTCTGTCAGCAAAATAACTTTATCATGAGTCTGATATTGTTCAATCCCTAACTCTTTTTTTCTAGTCAAGCAATTGTTTTTATATATGACTTTTGATCATGTAAAATTTCTTATGAATGAATTCCCTTGTTAAGCAGAATGGATAGCAACTTGCTGTCATAAACAAGTGAATTTAGTTCTCGTTTGAGGCACAAATGAGCGTCAGGTGAGACCCATTCATAACCGTCATCATCAGTGAAAAGCCGGTCTCTTTTACTGCACTGTTACTGACACTGTGCATATCACATGCTCTTAGCTTGGAGTTGTAGTAGGAGAGGCTCATAATGAGAGATCATCAGAAGTCCCCAGGGAGAACCTGGAGCAATGATCAGAGATAAACGATTCCTCAGAGAAGGACGGCCTTGGAGTAGGGCCTGGATTTTCACAAAAAGAAGGGTGCATGTCTGACCAATAGATGCTAAGCCCACATGCCTTCCTATTACGCTGGAAAAGCTCTGGTGAAGGGTACAGCAAGAAGAAATCATTGTCATTCAATAAATATTTAATAAGTTCCTACAGTACGTGTTCCATGCTGGAGATGATAAGCTCCTCTCCCAGCAAAAAAGATACAGACCACCCTCATGGAACTGACGGACTTGAGTAGAAAACAGGCTTTAATCAAAGAACCATACAAATAAATATAAATTCTAAACAGGAATAAGTGCTAAGAAGGAGAGGTGTGCAGCATTGGGAGGTTGGACAGTAGGGAAAAGGGTCCTACTGGAGGGGTGACGATTGGCCTCAAAGGAGAGGAAAGAGGAAAAGAGAAAGAGCAGAACTGTGCAGCCAGAGCAGACAGTAAGTGGTGAGAGAATGCACAGGTGAAGAACTGCAAGAAGGCCAAAGTGGCGAGAACACAGATTGCTGGGAGTAAGTGATGAAAGAGAGGCTGGTGAGATGAAAGGGCAGAGCGGGGAAGGTTTTGGTGTGCAGCCTAAAGGCAACCGGAACTCACAGAAAACCTTAATACTAAAGAGGGAAGTGACCAGATTTGTATTTCCAAAAGATAACTCTTGACTAATAAAAGGAGAAGGGATTGCAGGGAGCCAGAATAGATTTGACACCATTCAGACAGCTATTAAAATCTTTCAAGCAAGAAAGGATATCAGTGGTGAGCAGATCAAGAAATGCCCTTCTCATTCAGGAACCAAAGCACTGGGTCCTCAGCAACAACACAAGCAAATGTGTTCCAAAGAAAGAACAATCAGGCTGTCGGAATAGCTCAGCAGTTGAGTGCCTGCTTTATGCAACCCCATTTGTTGAGCTGTGGTACAACTGGTACCCGCCAGGATGGCTCAGCAGCAAAGGTTCTTGCCTCCCATGCGGAGGCCCCCCTCCCCCATTCAGTTCCTGCCCTGTCCCACCCCACACCCACCTGTGTGGAATGAAACCATGTCACAACTAATGAAGTGCAACTAGGGAAACTACTCTGGGTCCTCCTCCCTTCTCTCTCTCTCTCTCTCTCTCTCTCTCTCTCTCTCTCTCTCTCTCTCTCTCTCTCTCTCTCTCTCTCTCTCGCCTTCTCTCAAATAAATAAAATAAATCTTACCAAAAAATAAGACAGTATGAATCTCACAAACAGAGCAGTACTGGTGCCAACTCAAAATGACCACCAGACGCAGCCTGACCATATCAGTCTAACACTAAACCAGAGAGAATGAAACAGAAAAAGAGACCTAAGAACTTGGATCTGTGTCAAGCAAGCCAACCTACAATCAGACTCAGGATCTCTAGCCATGTTCCTTATAAAAAATACCAGACCTTTCTGCACCAAAGCTGAAGAAGAAAGAGATTTATCTACTTCAAAAACTAGACTGCTAGGCCCAGAGACATTCAGTCCCCGAATAAGTATTTGAAGGTTGAGTTACTGTGGAAAAACAGCATTATGGAGCCACTTCTAGAAAGTTCAGTGAAGATAACGCAACCAAGAAGTAAGATTTCAGTGGAAACAAATCCTAGGGTGGCATCGACTACCAGTCCATGCCCACCAGAGAATCTTACCTCGCATCAGCACAGAAAGTAACATTTAATGTTTTTTTAAAAAGCTGATAACTCTGAACTCGTTTAAACCACCCTGAGCCACCAAATAACGCCCCCATCAAGCTAGCCCCTGCTGCACACACCACTGAAGCACACACCACTGCACACACCAGAACACCAAGACATCTGTTTTCATCCTGAGATTCCTACAAGCCCAGACATTGCTATAAAGGCTGTGTGAGAAGGGGTCACGAGAGGAGAATTGAGGAGATCCTCAACACACCAACGCCTAGCAAGGAGAGAAGGACTATAGGCACCCCAGATATTTCAGGAGCTGTTGAATGACACATTTGTTCATAAAAATGCAGAAGGTCGTTGCCCACTATCCTTCTCAAAGGGATGTTGTACGATCCTAGTTCTCTGGAATATCTCTGGAACTGCCTCTTTCTCTTTAAAAAACTGTACCTATATTTATACATTCATGCACACTTTCCTAAAGAAGGAAATCTTTACATATTAAAAGGATAAATGCTTAGTCATTTCCAAGGTTACTCAGTCCCACTGTTAGCAGACAAATCTTATTTTAGTTTTAAAAATATGCCTATATTCAGCAGCTTGCCTGATTACACTTATGAAATCAGTCTCCTTAGAGAAACAGATGGTGTGGTAAAAAAGAAATCAGACCACACCACCAAGACCTAAGGTTCCAATTCCAGCTTTGCCACTGTGACGGAAGTTGCTAGCAATCTACACAACCCCATCATCCCTTTCTTCCTGACTGACAGAGTTGTAGCTGGGATGTATGTTCCAGAATCACATCCCCAAACCTTGGAACTAGGAGTAGCCAGGTGGCTAAGTTGCCCCGACAAATGATTTACAAGAGTGGTCCGAAAAGTATCCAGCCATGTAAAATAAAAAATAGAGGCATTTATGACTGGGTTTCTTCTGGACAGCCCTTGTATATTCTTTATTTACTTAAAGTTATCCTGACAATAATAATTTTACATTAAAGCCATTTTTTAAACTGAGATACAATCCACACCACACAATTCACCCTTTTAGAGTTTACAGTCCATTGGTTTTTAGAATAGATATAAGTTGTATACTACCTAATTCCAGAATATTTTCATCACTCCAAAAGGACACACTGTACCACTTAACAGTCACTCCCGATTCTCCCCTTTCCTTTGCTTCTAGAAACAACTAATCTGCTTTCTGTCGCTATGGATTTGCCTGTTCTAGAAATTTCTTATGAGTGCAATGATGTGACACATATCCTTTTGTGACTGGCTTTTTCACTTATAATGCTTTCAAGGTTCATCCATGGTGTGACATGCATCAGTATTTCATTTCTTTTATTGCTGAATATTTCACTGTGTGGATATACCACATTTTGTTTATCCATTTGCCAGATAACAAAAGTTTGGACTTTTTTTTTTTTTTAACTTTTTGCCCATTATGAAAAATGCTGCTGCAAACATTTTTACACAAGTTTTTATACCGCTATATGTTTTTCCTTTTCTTTGACATATTCCTAACAGTAAAATTTCTGGGTACTATGATAACTCTAACTCTGAAAAACTGAAAAACTTTTGTATAGCATTTATACCACTTACATTTCCACCAGCAACATACGAGGGTTCCAATTTCTCTACATCCTTACTGTGATAGTTATCTCTATGTGTGAACTTGACTGGGTTAAGGGTTGCCCAAACAGCTGGCCAAACATTATTTCTAGGTGTATCTATGAGGATGTTGCTGGTGATTTGATACACTGAGTAAAAATCTGTAATCACCGACGTGTGTGGGTATCATCCAATGGGTTGAGGGACTGAACAAAGAGGCAAAAGAAGGGCAAATTCTCTCCTCTTGAATTAGGACATCTATCTTCTACTCTCGGACATGGAGCTCCTGGTTCTCAGGACTTCAGACTCCAGTGGTTACACTAGTGGCCCCCTCAGGTGTCAGGCCTTCAGACCCAGACTGAATTACACCACCAGCTTTCCTCCTTTTCCATCTTGGTTTTTTTTTTAATTTTAGTGTTTTACATATTCTAAATATTTTTTTTTTAATTTATTTTTATTTTTGACAGAGAGAGAGAGAGAGATACAGAGACAGAGAGAGAACTGAACTGGGCGAGCTCCCAGCTCAGCATATGGTTCCGCACGGACCGGAGCCGAGATTCGATCCCAGGTCCCCGGCGCTGCAAAGTGAGCGCTTAACCCACTGAGCCATCCCGGCTTCCCCCTTTTCCATCTTGCAGATGACAGATTATAGAAGTTGGCCCCTATAAATATGTGAGCCATTTCCTATAAGTCTCTCTCTTTCTCTCTCTCGTTCTGTCTGTCTGTCTGTTTCTCTCTCTATATATATATATAATATATAAATATCTATATATCTCATATAAAATATAATATATATGAGGTCTGACAATTAAGTTCACGAACTTGCCAACGTGCACATATGTTGGCAGCACTGTACAAACAACTCGGTAAGGTTTCATAACCTTGGTATATCAGTGCAGGTCTTTCATCTTTTTGGTTAAATATACACCAAAGTATTTCATTCTTTTTGATACTATTGTAAATGGTATTGTTTACTTAATTTCATTTTCAAATTGTTCATTGCTTAAAATAAAGCTGACATTTGTATATTGATGTTATATCCTGAAAAGTTGCTGAATTAATTTATTAGCTCTAATATGTTTTTAGGTGGACTTTCTTATGATTTTCCATGTATGAGATCACATCATCTGCAGATAGACAGTTTTCCTTCTTCCTTCCCAATTAGGACACCTTTTATTTCATTTCCTTGCCTACTTTTCCTGACTAGAAGCTCCAGTACAATGTTGAATAGAAGTGGCAAGAGCAGGCATCTTTGTCTTGTTCTTGATCTTAGGGAGAAAGCTTTCTGTCCTTTACTATGAAATATATTAGCCGTGGGTTCTTCAAAGATGCTCTATATCAGGTTAAGGAAGCTCCCTTCTATTCCTAGTTTGTTGAATTTTTTTTTGAGGAAGGTGGTGTCATGAAAGGGTATTGGATTTTGTCTAATGTTTTTTCTTCATCTATTGAGATGATCATATGTGTGTTTTTCCCTTATTCTATTAATATGATGTATTACATTTATTGACTTTCACATGTTGAACCAATGTTGCATTCCTGGGATAAATCCCAGTTGATGGTATATAAAATTTTTTATGTGCTCCTGGATTCAGATGGCTAGTATTTTGCTGAAGATTTTTTTCTGTCTCCATTCACATGGGATATTGATCTATAGTTTTCTTTTCTTGCTATGCCTTTGTCTGGTTTTGCTATCAGGATAATAATGGCTTTAAAAAAGAGTTAAGAAGTGGTTTCCTTTCCCGTATTTTTTGGAAGAGATTGTGAAGGGCTGCTGTTTTTCTTTAAATGTTTTTTAGAATTCACTAGAAAAGCCATCTTTGTAGAGGGAAGTTTTTTGATTATTAACTCAGTCTCTCTAGTTGTTATAGGTTTATTCAGATCTTTTATTTCTTTTCAGTCAGTTTTCATAGTTTGTGTCTTTCTATGAATTTGTCCATTTCATCTAGGTTCTATGATTTATTGTCATACAATTGTTTATAGTATTCCTTTTTATCACCCTTTTTATTTCAGTAAGGTCAGTAGTAATGTTCCGTTTTTCATTCCTGATTTAGTAATTTGTGTCTTCTCTTTTTTCTTGGCCAATATAACTAAAGGTTTTTCAATTTTGCTATTCTTTTCAAAGAACTAACTTTTGGTTTTGTTGATTTTCTCTATTGTTCCAAAGGGCTTTTTTTTAATGTGTCAAATTTCTGATGACTGCTTTACTCTACTGCTAAAAATTGCTGTTATAATTCAACTAAACACCTCAATGGTTATAGAATTCCCCTTATCATAATTGTGAAGGGATGTAATATTATACTTTAAAATGCAAAAACTTGCTCCAATCATTGCCTCAAGAGCTGGGGCAAAATAGCCTTTCTGAGCCTCTGTGTCCTCACATATAAAACGAAAATAATAACACATGCTGGCAGGTGTTGTTAAAACTATATAAGAAGTTATGCAAAGCACCTCTCGGCCCAAGGCCAAGCATTTCAGTAGACACCCAAAGAACACTGACTATCTGCTTGACTGTTAAATTACATGATGCCTATCAGTATTCCCATTCTTCCCCCACCCTATTCCCATCATAACGAACCCATGTGCTGAACTGGGGAGTGCCCCAGTTCGGTTTTCACTGGGGTGAGATCCCAGCCCAGTTCCTGCCCTATGCAGCCCCCTGTCCACCTATGGAATGAAACCAATTCCACATGGAAAAACCAATGATGTACAACTATGGAGACGGTTCTGGGCCCTCCGCCTTCTCTTAGTCTCTGTCTCTGTCTCTCTGTATGTGTGTATATATATATATATATATATATATATATATATATATATATATGTCAAAAACAATAAAAATAAATCTTTAAAAACATAAATATAATTTATTTTTAAAGATTTATTTTATTGTTTGAGAGAGAGAGAGACAGAGAGAAGGGGGAGGGCTCAGAGAGGTCTCCATAATTGTACATTAGTTTCAACACAGTTTCGTTCCACACAGGTGGACGTGAGGCCACCTGGGGTAGGAACTTAACTGGGGCCAACCACATGGGAGACACACCCCAGTACAACATATGGGTTTGCACGGGCCAGGCCCCGCAGTTCCAAGGCAAGCACTCAACCTGTTGAGCTATCCCAGCATCCCCCACAGCCTCTTTTTCTCTTAGTTCTTGTGATCAAGTTACTTGAAACATGGGGAGATAAAATGGACCTCTAAAGAATGTGAATCTCTCTGAAGGACGTCCCCGAGCACCTAGCCCTCATTACATGCTCAGTAAATATACAAAGAATAAATGAAAGCACTAGAGGTGGCTATAAGCTAAGGACTCATTAGCCCAGTTTCCTCTCTAAGTGACCAGTAAGAGGTCATGCTGGTAGAATAAGTCACTTATTTTACATGTGTCAGTTTAAACAGTCCTCAAGTAAACAGTGAGGTATGTGTGACATAGCCTAAGAGGATATGACTGGGTAGGTAGGCTATGAAGAGGGTGTGCCTGAGAATGTAGGCTATGTAGAATACAATATAACCAGAAAAAGTAGGAGAATGAAAGGCAAGGCAAGATTATTTTGGAGTATTAGAAGAATTAAAGAGGTAAGAGCCTACAGGGATACCTTTGCAATTATAACATAAAGTAGCAAAAGTTCTAAATGTGAAGAAACTTATTGCACAGCTTTCTCAGTCAAGACTTTTCTGTAAGTTGCTTCATAGGCTATCTTGAAAAGTGGCACACAGGCAAGTACCCTGTTCTTCAGAACAGTTTGACAGACTATGAGAAAAAGAACAGTGGGTGGAAGTGGAAACAGACAAATGGACCAAAGAAAGGTTTTACACTGATTAAAGAGGATTATTCTAAAATCGAAGTAGCAAAGAGAATTTAATTTTTTACCTTAATATTTCCTATTTGTATTTCAGTCAAGAAAATCCAACACTAAACCCTCCCACCCACAAAAAATCCTAATGCTAATTTCTTTTATCTCAGATCCCTTCTACTACATCGGAAAGTTCCAAGGTAGAACCAACAAGGTCAAGTCCAATTGAGAGCCAGTGCCTGATAGGACACTAGTGCTAAATCATCAAAGAAAAACCATCACCAACAAAAACCAGCAACAAATAATCCAACTTGTCTACCCAGTTCTTTCCTATGTACTTCTAATGCTAATGAGTTCAGAAAGAAAAATTGTATGTCAGTTCTCAGAATGTGGTTTTGAGGAAACTGAATAAAGTAACAGCCATAAAATGAACAGCTGGGAGGAGGAAAGCCAGCATGAAAAACAACAGCTGACAAGGCTCACACCAACATGCTCACACCAACACACTCACACACAGAAATAAGGATCATCTAGTTTCATATGTCAAAATTGAGACACTTTTATGGAATACTGGCTATGAAGAGCAAATAAGGACTAACTGCAATACTTTAAAAGGCACAGATACCATTATCTTAAACTTAGGTTCTGTAAGTTAAGTTCATAAATTATATATCATGCTGACAAAACTTCCCTAACAGATAAGATTATGGCTGAAACACTGAAATTCTCTTAACCAGTTTATCCCCTTCTAAAAAAAAAAAAAAGAATTCTTTGGCTATGGTTTTCTGTTTCAGCTTCCATTTGAGGTTTTGTGTTTTCATACAGGAGAAAACTGGTGAGAATGAGCATGAGTTTAGGTAAAAATTCATGTATTTTTAGATGCTAAGATGCAAAAAAATTTTAATGTGATCATGTTTCACAAAAACTTGTGATTTATTTCAGATCAACACATATGACAGTGATTAGGTTCTTACCTTCTCTCTTAGAACAAGCATGGCAAAAACCATTAGATAATTAAGCAATGACTTGAATATAATCTCATGTAATTCACAGGTTTGTAAAATAAATTAGGCAAATAAAAAATGTAAAACGGAAAGTTTAAGATAAAAATATTATCCATAATTCAGTTTCGTGGTTTCTTAAAAAGTTAAACACAAAGTTCTCACATAGCTCAGCAATTTCACTCACGTTTCCACTTAAGAAAAATGAAAATATATGCACAAAGATTTATATTCACAGCAGTATAATTCATAGTAGTTAAAAATTAGTAATAATGCAAATGCCCATTAACTGACAAATAGATAAATAAAAAATGGTATAGCCATTCAAGGGAATACTATTTAGCAAGAAAGAGAAATGAAGTATAGATATATGCTATAACATGGAAGAACTTTGAGAACATTATGATCAGTGAAAAAAACCATGTGCAAAAAGTTCAAATATTATATGATGCTAGTTAAATAAAATATTGAGAAAAGTAAAATTTATAGAGACAGGAGGCAGAATGCTTGCATGGGCTGAAAGTGAGAAAGAGTGAGGGCAAATGGGCATGAGGGATCTTTTGGATGTGGCAGAAATACTCTAAAATTGGATTATGGTGATGGTTGTAAGACTTGAGAGTATAGTAAAAATCAGTTAACTATACACACAGAATAAATTAATTTTATGCTATGTCAATTATATCTCACTAGGGAGGTTTCTAAAAAAACAATCCAGGGGAAGCCAGGATGGCTCGGCAGGTTAAGCACTCACTTTGCAGCCCCAGGGACCAAGGATCAAATCCCGGCCCTGGCCCATGAGGACCCATATACTGAACTGGGGTGTGCTTCCCATGTGGGAGGTCCCCAGTTTGGCCCCTGACTGTAGGGGGTGTGCCTCCCATGCCGGACGCCCCCATCCTTGGTCTGCCCTGAAAAGCCCCCACCCCCTGTGTGGAACAAAACCACATCGAAAACTGATGCCATACAACTATGGAGACTGCTCTGGGCTCTCCCCTTTCTCTCTGTCTCTATCAAAAACAATAAAATAAATCTTTAAAAATTAATCCACTGAGGTGGTCATTTAATATACACAGATCTTGAATGTACAACTCAGTGAATTTCAACATATGTATAAACTTGTGTAACCAACAAGATCAAGATATAAAACTTTCTTAGCACTCCAGAAAATTTCCTTGTAACCTTTCCTAATCATAATTTGCCATCCTCTACCACAAACATGAATTACCATTAATCTTCTGTCATTTTGATTCATTTTGTCTGTATCGAAATTTCAGTGTTTCTTTTGCTTGACATAGTGTCTATGAGATTCATCCAAGTTAATGCTGATATAAATAACAGTTCATTCTTTTTTATTGCTGTGGAGCATTCATTGTATAAATATACCACAATTTGTTTATAAAGTCTTCTTTTAAAGAGCACTTAGGTCATTTCCAGGTGTAGACTACTATGGATAAAGCTGCTATGAGCATTGTTTTAGACGTCTATTGACAGACATATGCACTCATTTTTCTTGGGTACATAGCTAGGAGTAGAAATGCTGATTTAAAGAGTAAGTAATTGTTCAGCTTGGGTAGAAACTGCCATAAAATTTTCCAAAGTGGTAATAAAAATGTCCACTCCTACTAACAATGTCTAATAGTGTCCATGGTCCTACCTTCTCACCAACAGTTGGTAATGTCAATCTTTTTAATTTTAGCCATTGTTCTAAAATCACATTGTGTGTAGAGGTATCCCGGCCTGGCTTTAATTTGCATTTCCTTGACTAAGAATGAAATTGAACATATTTTTATACACTTACTAGCCATTTGGACATCTTCTTTGGTAATGTGCCTGTTCTAGGTTTTTGACAATTTTTAATATCTGTCTTTTCTCATTCTTTAGAGAAAACCTTTATCCTGTATACACACCTTTTTTCAGATATATGTATTTCAAGTATTGTTCCCCAAACTGTGGCTTGCCTTTTGTCCTGCTTAAGAAAAGTTTGCCTATGCCAAGGTAAGGAAAATATTCTCCTGTGTTTTCTCCTAGAAGCTTTATATTACTACCTTTCACAGTTGAATCTTTAATCACTGATCAAATTAATTTTTGTGTATGGAGTTGAAGTCACAGTCCACTTATTTTCCCATAAAGATACCCACTTGACATAGCACTGTTCAGTGATGAGACTATCCCTTCCCACAAGATGGCAGTGGCGTTATGGCCATTAGTTAGGCAACTACATTATATATGAGTCTGTTTCTGGACTTCATTGTGTTCCATCATTCCACTTTTTTTAAGATTTATTTATTTTATTTATTTATTTATTTTTTTTTATAGAGACAGAGGCAGAGACAGACAGAAGGGGGAGGGCCCAGAGCAGTCTCCATAGTTGTACATCATTAGTTTTCAATATAGTTTCATTCCACAGGTGGGCATGGGACTGTGCAGGGCAGGAACCAGGCCAGGGGCTTCCTGCATGGGCCCTGGCAAGAACTGAACTGGGGGCACACCCCAGTTCAGCATACGGGTCCATATGGGCTAGGATTCAATCCTCAGACCCCAGGGTTGCAAAGCAAGTGTTCAACCTGCTAAGCCATCACAACATCCCTCCATCGTTCCACTTTATCCTTAGGAAATGCTACCATCTCAATTACTGAACTGTTATCTTGAGCTAGGATACATTTTAATGCACAATTTGTTATAGAACTTTGTGACCTGTTCTTGTAAGAGAGACAAATGTCAAAAATTGAATCGTCTTATATGTCATCATCCATATATTTTGAAGAAAATAAATGAAAATGAATACTTTTCATCACATAAGGTCTACAAAATCTACATGATCTCTTATGTTAACTGCAGGAGGTGTTGAACTCCAGAATGAAAATGCGTTACCTGAGTAAGGTAAATGGTATCTTTGAATGTGCGTAATGGATCTGTGCTTTGTGGGAGTTGGAAGTGGAGTCCAGCCTGAAGAAGCATTTCATTGTTACCATTTTCATGATGTTGTCGATGAAATGAAAATCTGCTTTTGTATGACCAGTCCTCTTTGGTTGAAACCTTTCGAGTAAAGAATAAGAGATACAAATTGGGAAGTTAGGAGTAAAACTACTTTTGTACACATTTCTTGCAACCTTGAAAAGCACTCTACACACTGGAAAAGAGCTCAAGGCTTGTTCTGTGACTCTAATTTCACAGATGTTTTTGCCATCGTATTTGTTTTTGATGAAAGACAAGCCTTGGGCAAAGCTGAATCACAAAACCAAGATTGGCACCTGTAACCTCCTGTATTCAAACCAAAAAAGTTACAATTTGATATCTCCATCAAAAGTCTTATCAAAATATTATTCTTTCTCCTACTCATTAGTTATCTGTATTTTTAAATGTCATTTTATTTACTTAAGTAAATAAGTTGTCAAAACTGAACAACGGGCTGAAATCAACATTCTGTTAAAACTGTCAATTCTTTAACAGGAATAAAATATCACTATTAAGAACAGTAAATGCTTTAGCACTTGCTCATTTGTTTCTCAGTGATTACTAAATATATTCGGTATACATATGTTTAATTTTTATATAGTTGAAGACACAAACCAAACAATACTTTTTTTTCCCTTAATAATAAATCTTTTTTTAACTACCTACAACTTGTAGAATCTTTCTTTTATCTCTTTGACAAATTATTATCAGGGCAAAGTAAAAGAAAAAAAAAAGCAAGTACCACACACATGTTGGTAGTATTCCTTTTACAGAAAAAGAGCAATAATTCTGGCTTCTAGGCCTATGATTTAATGTACTGTTATCATTTGAGAAAGATATAAATAGGGCAACTGCTGGCTACATTTGAAAATATTAGAGATTTAGTCCAAGTTACACATATCCTAACTACCCTCAAAATTAAAAAGCTTAACCCTTGTTCATAAAATATGATTTATAATTCCCAGTAACCATGTAATGCATAGACCAATCACTTTAAAAGGAAAATGTTAGTCTTTGGGAATCTATTTATACCAAATATAAGTAATATACATTAGCCATATTTAACATGAAAGTTTTTCCGAATTATATCTATTTTTTAAAACTATTACCACCAGACAGTTTAGAGAACACTATTATTCCAGTTATTTATTTAAACTGGAGGTATTAGTATTTGCAGTCATCTGTACACATCTGAGATGCACATACCTTTACCAAGTCTTCTTTCTATGCATGCCTCCTTTTTAAAGTCTGAAACATCTGTGAGACTCTTAGCCCTTTCTCTAATCTGTCATGATTTGAATGTATCCCATAATCATTTATCCTGGTCTTCTGTTATGTGGGAGTCTTTCTACTTTCTTTTTTTTTTATTTTTAAGATTTATTTTATTGTTTTTGACAGAGACAGAGAGAGACAGAGAGAAGGTGGAGGGCCCAGAGCAGTCTCCAGTTGTACTTCATCAGTTTTCAACATGGTTTCATTCCACATAGGTGGGCAGGGGCCACACAGGGCAGGAACTGGGCTGGGGGCCTCCTGAATGGGAGGCACGCCCCCTCGAGCCAGGTGCCGAACTGGGGGGCAAAAACCAAACTGGGGGCCTCCCACATGGGAAGCACACCCCAGTTCAGCATGTGAGTCCACACGGGCCGGGGCTGTGATTCCATCCTCAGTCCCCAGGGCTGCAAAGTGAGTGCTCAACCCGCTGAGCCATCCCAGCTTCCCCTCTAATTTTTGATAGCTATGGTTTGGAAGTTTTGTAAATTTCAGCTGTAAAAATGTTACCAGAGAGAAGTTGAAAGTACCAGGAAAGGTTCTGATTGCTTTAATATTAACTCATTTAATCCTCCTAACAACCATATGAGTAGGCACTATTATCACCCTATTTACAAATGAGAAAACCAGGCACAGAAAGGTCAAGTAAATTTCCCAAAAATCTAAAATTACATCTAGCTCCAGCCTCTAGTTCTTTAAACCTACATGCACCTGAAGAAAATAAAACTATCACAAATCATATGGCAAGGATGGCCTCTAGGAATAGTAACAATAGCTTAGTATTTATGGGCTCTCACTTTGTGTCAAGAACTGTGCCAAGTGCTTCTATGTATTAATTAACTTAATCTTTACATGTGATCACATGCACACATGCATAGCTGTGTTTGTACACACACACACACACACACACACACACACACACACACACACACACTTGAGAGTTATTTACTATCAGTCCCCATTTACAAATGAGAACATGAAATTAAATAATTTGTTCAAGGCACTATAGCTAGTGTGGGGCAGTTCTAGGATTCAAATCCAGATCTGTTTATTCCAAAGCCCAAGCTTTTAATCACTTGGCAATAATGATACTTGCTTGTTGAAAATATAACTCAAACTAGAGAGACATTTTAACATTTTTATTGAATAGGAGAGAAAAGCTCTAAATAAAAGAGTCAAATTTTTACATAAAGTTATTCTTTTGGTTCCTTTTATTTTCCCAATTGCTTATTCAAATCTTCAACTAAGCAATAAAGACTGAAAAGAAGCAATGACTGAATAAGGTCTTCATAATAAATATAACTTCTCTTCACCTTTCCCTATTTTAAAATATAGTGTTTACTGTCTTTGAACATCATCAGGCATTTCACAAAAACATAGCAATTCCATTATTTTTAGCAGGTGAATAGAAATGCTTATAGGTTGAAGAAAAAGGTTTAGCAATTTCTAAAATTCACCTTTCTGAAATGTAGTGAAAAGAAAATTATCAGCTCTGGAGTCTGATAATATGTTACTTACTATCTAGGGACATAGATATAACTCTTACTCTCCAGTGCGTTGGCTTCCTCCTGGTCCTCAGTCAAAGTAAAGAGAAAATGGAACATTTGATAAATAAAACAAGCATCAACTCAGTAACCATTCTTGCTTCTTTCATCCCTTTCTTCCTTTCCATTCTCAATACCTATTCCCAACTGAATCACGATATTGAACTTCATCCTCCTTCGATTTAAAACAATAGTATTCCCAAAAGATCAGACCTACAATATGGGAGTAATTTTAAAAAGCAAGGGTAAAACTAAGCTTATGACACCATTTATTAAAGTTAAAAATACATTATGATTTCAACCTGCAGAAGCAAATATACTTTGTATTCAGGTGATGAAATTGAGGAAGATTTTGAAATAGTCTTGAAAACTTTTTTTGTGGTTACTTTACACAAGTGATTGGGGAGGGGTGTCAAGAACTAAATGATCACTTCAGTAGACACTAAACAAACTAGGAATAAAAGAGAACTTTCTCAATCTAATGAAGGGCATCTATAAACAGCCTACAGTTTGCATTATACTAAATGGAAAAAACTGAAAGCTTTCTCCCTAAGAAAAAGAATGGGACCAGGATATCTGTTCTCATCTCTTGTATTCTACATTGTATTGGGGGTCCTAGCCAGAGCAATTAGGAAAGAAAAGTCAACAAAAGGCATCCATATGGGAAAGGAAAAAATACAACTACCTCCATACACAGATGTCATGTTCTTTTATATAGAAAACCCTTACAAATTTATAAAACTATTAGAGCTAATAAATGAGTTGCAGAAGGTAAGTTCAAAATACAAAAATAAATTGTATATTTTTAAAGATTTATTTTATTCTTTTTGACAGAGACAGAGAAAAGGGGGAGGGCCCAGAGCAGTCGCTATATTTACACATTATCAGTTTTCAACATACTTTCCATCCACACAGGTAGACAGGGACCCCACAGGGTGGGAACTGGGCTAGGGGACTCCTGCATGGGAGGCACGTCCCCTCGAGCCAGGGGCTAAATGGGGAAAAGGGGGAGGGGAACCAAACTGGGGGCCTCCTGCATGGGAAGCACATCCAAGTTCAGCATATGGGTCCACATGGGCCGGGGCCAGGATTCGATCCTCGGTCCCTGGGGCTGCAAAGTGAGCACTTAACCCACTGAGCCATCCTGGCTTCCCAAATTGTATTTTTATATAGTAGTAATGAACAATCTAAAATACAATTAAGAAAATAATTTCATTTACAATAGTACCAAAAAAATTAAATATCTAGGAATAAAGTTAACCAAATAAGTATAAGACTTGTACACTAAAAACTACAAAATGGTGTTCAAAGAAATTAAAGAAGGCATTACATGTTCATGGATCACAATACTTCATATTGTTAAGATGGCAATACTTTGCAAACTAATCTACAGGTTCGACACAATCCCTATCAAAATCCCAGCTGGCATTTTTGCAGAAACTGACAAGGTAATTCTGAAATACCTATGAAAATGCAAGGCACCAAGGACAGTCAAACCAATCTTGAAAAGAACAACAAAGTTGATAGATTCACAATTCCTGATTTCCAAACTTACTACAAAACTACACTAATCATGACAGCGCATACTGGCATAAAATAGATATGCAGATCAATGGAACAGAATTAAGAATCCAGAAATAAATCTTAACATTTATGATCAACTGATTTTCAACAAAGGGGTCAAGAGAATTCAATGGGGGAAAGAATAATGTTTTCAATAAATGATATTGGAAATTGGCTATCGATGTACAAAAGAAAGAACCTGGACACCTACCACATACCACACAGAAAAATTAACTCAAAATAGATCATAGACCTAAATTTAAGAGCTAAAACTAGAAGACAACAACGGAGTAAACCGTTGTGATCTAGATAAGTAATGGTTTCTTAGATATAATACCAAAAGCACAGAGATAAAAGATTGATAAGTAGGACTTTATCAAAACAGAAAATGTCTGTGCTCTCAATGTTATCAAGTAAGTAAAAAGACAACCCAGAAATGGAGAAAAAATACAAATCATATATCTGATAAAGAACATAGCCACAACATATATAATCTTATAACTCAAAAGGAAAAAGAAAAATAACCCAATTAAAAATGGGCAAAAAAAGGGGAAGCCAGGATGGCTCAGTGGGTTGAGCTCTCACTTTGCAGCGCCAGGGACCGAGGATCGAATCCCGGCCCCAGCCCGTGCGGAACCATATGCTGAACTGGGAGCTCCCCTAGTTCAGTTCTCTCTCTGTCTCTGTATCTGTATCTCTCTCTCTGTGTCAAAAAATTAATAAAATAAAATAAATAAAACTTTTAAAAAATGGGCAAAAGATTTAAATATACATTTCTCCAAGGAAGATACAAAAATGACCAACAAGCATATAAAAACATACTCAACATAATTAGCCATCAAAGAAATAAAAATTTCCTGGAAACATAAATATCCAAGGAAATGTAAAAAATGAGAAGAAACAAGTGTTGACAAGAATGTGGAGAAACTGAAACCCTCATACATTGCTGACAAAAATGTAAAATGGTGCAGCCACTATGGAAAACAATTTGGCAGTTCCTTGGAATGTTAAACATAGAGTTACCATATGACTTAGTAATTCCACTCTCAGGTATAAACTTAATAGAGTTAAAAACATATGTTCTAGCAAAAACAGGTGCACAAATGTTCATAGCAACATTAAGAATAGCCAAAAAGTGGGAATGACATAAATGTACATCAAATGATGAAACAAACAAAATGTGGTATATCCATCCATGGAATACTATTCAGCAATAAGAAAGAGTGGCATATTAATATTAATAGATGATACAGCATGGATAAACTTTAAAAAAAAATTTTTTAAGATTTATTTTTATTGTTTTTGACAGAGAGAGAGAGAGATACAAAGACAGAGACAGAGAGAAGGGGGAGGGCCCAGAACAGTCTCTATAGTTGCACATCGTTGGTTTTTCCACATAGTTTCATTCCACAGGTGGGCGTGGGGCTGCACAGGGTAGGGACTGGACCGGGGTCTCGCCCCAGTGAGAACTGAACTGGGGGCACTCCCCAGTTCAGCATATGGGTTCACTCGGGCCGGGGCCAGGATTTGATCCTCTGTCCCCGGGGCTGCAAAGTGAGCGCTTAACCCACTGAGCCATCCCGGCTTCCCCTTAAAAATTTTTATGCTGAGTAAAAGAAGCCAATCTCAAATGATCACATATGTTATGTTTCCAATTATATAAAATGTGCAGAACAGGCAAATATAGAGATGCAAAGCAGATTAGTGGTGTCTGGAGCTAGGGTGGGAGGAACAGAGAGAGTGAGAAGTGACACAAAATGGTACAGAGTTTCTCTGGGGTGATAAAAATGTTCTGAAATTAGATCATGTTGATGGCTACACAACTCCGGGAATGAGTGAAAAACCATTAAACGGTACACACTAAATGGGTACTTTGTATGGTCAGTGAATTACATCTCGCTAAAGTTGTTTAAAGAAGAACACATACAAGTACAACTCTAAAACTGAATCCATCTATGAAACTGAATCGTCAGGAACAGAGAAAGTAAAATGCCATACTGAAAAGCGTGAAGTAAAAGGAGGTGGAAGAGGATATAACATGATAACATTAGACAAAGATTTATTTTCACATTTATTTCTTTTACTGTATCAAACTATCCAGTTCTGAATATCTGTAAGTGATTTTTTTTTTAAGTTATAGGATATACAGAAAGTAGCAAATGAGAATTATTTTCATGAGTAATAGTAAGTGAAGCATAAACAACCACTGGCTCCCATTTAATTTTTAAATGCTCCTGAAGGAACATAATTAAAAGCAGTAATAGAAAAGTTGTAATCTCCAAAATAATGACTACAAGAGTTTATTTAGCTCCCCAAATTTTAAAGAAAAAAATAGTTCTCTTCAATCATCTTTTCCCTAAACTTTCATTTAAATAAGAAGCAGATTTCATTTGACTTTCTGAACCACTGTTGAGGAAGTGACATACGAGGGCTGTCTGGAAAAATTCCAGCCATTGTCAATATAACAAGAACGTTACATGTCTGGATACTTTCTGGACAGCCCTCATATGCTCATAGCCCAGCACTTCGAATTACTGAGAAATCAAAGATGGCTTACCTTTTCTAACGTACTGAAGGAAGGCCAGGACTGATATCCATATTCAGATGCAAATCGAGCTTTTGGGAAAATGTTCCAATCCCAGCAATCATTGATGTAGTCATAAAAATGTATGTCACCAAAATTCGGATCATACGGGTTGGCAGAGAGCCAGCCTTCTGCAATGGATTCGGCCCCATTCGTAGGACTAGATGTGATAAAAGGACGAGTCTTGTCTCCCTGCGTTCAGAAATAAACGGTTTAAAAAATAATATTTTCACCCAGTAAAGTACAGATCACTTACTTCTTCAGATATACTATCAAGTCCCAGAAATGCCAAGTAGCTGATAGAAAATAATAGAACCATTTACTTTTTTTCACATTCAACAACCACCAGCACCTTTTTGCTATTCACTAATCGCTTATATCCTTTCATAATTAATACTTAGCTTACTCCTCACAGCAGCTGTTCCTAATCTTTTTCAATCATGTCTTGTCTTGTCCTTACCTTCTACCATCATGGGTAGTATACAGTCTAGTGCTGAATAGCTCAACCTAGCCACTATTGACATTTTGGGCCTGATAATTTTTTGATTTATGTGTGCATGTTGGGGGTATCCTTTGCATTCTAGGATGTTTAACAGCATTCCTGGCCTCTACCCACTAGATACCAATAATTCCCCCCCACACACAAATATATGTGTGTGTGTGTGTGTGTGTGTATGTGTATGTATGTGTGTGTGTGTGTGTGTGTGTGTGTGTGTGTGTGTATATATATCAACAGACATTGCTAAATGTCCCCTTGTCCCTTGGGGACAAAATCACCTCCACTTGAGAAACACTCGTCTAGTGGTTAAGAATAGAGGCTACTGAGTCAGATGGACTTATATTTAAATCCCAAATCAGAACCTTTTTGTTTTTGGACAGGTCTAAACCTCAGTAGTCTTATCTGTAAAACGGGGATAACAATACCTCCTTCTACTGTAAATAGTAAGGAACTCATGGATGGAAGAGGTAGCTAAGTGTCTACCAAAATTCATGTTTCATTTCCATAATATAGAGTTGTCCCTAAGAAGTGGCTTCCTACCTTTGTGCATTTCTGTGGGGCCAGGTGCCTCAATTTCAATCTCTTCCCCCCTTTGTAGGTGAGGGCCCAGGAGATGGTAGAACTGGGAGATGGAAGGAGCCTAGGTCTCAGAAATGAGAAGAGCTGCCCATCCATTAGGAACAGGCATATTGTAGTGCTAGTGAGTAAGAAGGTTGTACTATGTAAACCACTGCAAATCCGTGGTGTATCTGTTAGAGCAGATAGCATATAAGTACTTACTATAGTGCCTAGCACACAGGTAGAACTCAAAATGCTTTCACTATTGTCATCCCAGTAAATGAATTTACTTCATATTTCACCAAGAAGAATCACTCATTGAGCAAATACTTGTCAAGCATTTATTGCATCAGGCATTGTGCAGCACTGCAAAAATATACAGAGAGAAAATCTATGATGTTTTCAACTATCAGCACATGAAATCTCTTAGGAGCACTGACTAGGTTCCAAACATGCAGTTTTGTTTTTTATTTCTATGTACTGGAGGATGGGCAGGGAACAACACAGACATCCTGACTGACCTCTTAAAAGAGAAGATTGAAACCCAGTAGTGAAACCAGATGCTGAACAAATGTGATAAATGTGATGAATGTTTTGAAATAAAAGTACTGGGCTCATTGGAAACATAAAACATTAGGGAAGGCCAGTAAGGCCTCCTTGAGAAATAGCTTTTCAAACAATAATTTTTCTCAACTTTTTTCCATTAGGTCTCACTTTTTTTGGTATATCCAGCCCCGCCTTTCTTTCTTTCTTTTTTTTTTTTCTTGTTTGTCTTTTGTCAAAGGAAAAGAAAACCCTTAATCCAAGCTGCAGCCCAAGGCAGCCTTGAATGTGGCCCAACACAAATTCGTAAACTTTCTTAAAACATTATGAGAATTTTTTTGCAATATTTTTTTAGCGTATCAGCTATCATTAGTGTTAGCCTATTTTATGTGTGGCCCAAGACAATTCTTCCAATGTGGCCCAAGGAAGCCAAAAGATTGGACACCCCTGCTTAATCCTTACCTTTGCCAGCTTCTCCATCCTCTGGTCATCTTTTTATTTTACTCTAAAACTATTATCCTTCACTCTTAAAAAAAAAAATCTCTCTCTACTACCCTATTTATTCAGCTTAAAGATTCCCCTCATCCTAATAAAAAATTTCCTTGGTCCATTATATTTCTTTACCATCCACTCACTCTTCAGCCTTTGACACCCAGCTCCTGATCATTCCACTCATCTGAAATTGTTCTTGGTTTGTTTTGCTTTTCACAAATTACCCATGAACTTCTACTTACCAAATAAAGCAAAAATCCCCACACTATTCCCTCTCTGTTGTGTGATAAGTGATTCCCTGTCTGGTGTGCGGTAAATGACCCACTTACCACCCAGTATTTCCGAAGTGCTCTCCACCCCTGGGGGCTGCTTCATCACTCTGTCATATTCTGGTTTTTCCAGACCTTGCCCCCTTCTCCAGACTTCTCCCCTCTCCTTCTCAGATGGACACTGCTCTCTCTTCAGCCTCTCCTTCAGTACCCTCTTCCAAGGTTTCCCCTTTCACCAGACTACTTCACCTGCACATTCCTATTCCCAATAACCAGCTTCACGTTTCCATCAGTCTTGTCCTGCCAACACCTCAACTCCAGCCCTTCAAAGCAGAATTCCTTATTTACTAATCCCAACCTTATTTGACTGTGATTCCTACCATCATTAAGGGTACCCAAGTAAGAGTCATCTTCAATTGATCCCTCTCCCTCTTTCACCTCCCACATTCAGTCACTCTGAATTTTATAAATCTTTTTTTAAGATTTATTTTTATTGTTTTGACAGAGACAGACAGACAGACACAGACAGAGAGAAGGGGGAGGGCCCAGAGCAGTCTCCATAGTTGACATTAGTTTTCCATATAGTTTCACTCCACAGGTGGGCGCGGAGCTGTGCAGGGCAGGAACTGGGTTGGGAGCCTCCCACATAGGCCCCGGCAAGAACTGAATTGGGGGGCACACCCCAGCTCAGCATGTGGGTCCGCATGGGCGGGAGCTGGGATTTGATCCTCAGTCTCCTGGGCTGCAAAGCGAGCTCTTAACACACTGAGCCATCCCAGCTTCCCCGCTCTGAATTAAAAAAAAAAATTTTTCCCATCACCTCATTTCCAGCTTCACTACACCAGACTCCACTACCTATGACCAATATGACCATGAGTGATTATCTTTCTAATCCTCCAATGTCTTCATCTCTAAAATAAGGATTATATGACTTACATTCCAGGGTAGTTGTAAAAAATAAATAAATAAGTTCTATAAAGCATTAATATACTATTAATATATTGTAATATCAATTAATGTAATAGTAATTAATATATTAATGCCTGGCTTCTAATATTCTCAGTAACTTGGAATTCCCAGTTTTTATAACTGGTTTATTTGCCTAGACTCTCTCACCTCCCTAACTCTTTGCTAGCAAAGGTAGCCTCCAGGACATGGGTCAGATAAAGTTCTTCCCTCTCCTAAAGTAGTCACCAGCTTCCCATTATCTACTGAGTGAAGCCCAAACAGGATTCACGGTCCTTTTAGGATTTGTTTCCAAACTGCCGATTCTATCTTTGACTTCTCAACACCAATCCAGGAGTCCTTTGCTTCAAGCACTGGGCTCTGCTTGCTCCTTCTTATATATACACATATGGGGGCTGTCTGGAAAGTATTCAGCCATGTGCTATGAAAACTAGAGGCATTTATGGCTGGATTTTTTCTGGCTAGCCCTTGTACTTGCACATGTCTTACCTTTATTCACATTGTTTTCATGGCCTAAAATACCTATTGAACAATCAAATTGATTGTTTGCCTCATATTCTACTCTATCTTTAAGGTTTGGGTTGAATCTTACCTTTTACATGAAAACCTTCCTAGATCCTTCCATTTAAAAATAATGGTTCTTCCACATAGTTCCCACAATTTTGGAACTATGTTTTTCATAGCACTTCTTTCACTCTACCATGTAGAATGAGTAATTCTTCCCTTGTTTCCCTGAGAACAGACTATAAGCCCCATGAGGATAACAGTTTTCCCATAGCGGCAGGAATGAGGCTTTGTTCTTGGTATTTAAATTTTAAGCAACATTTTGTTATAATGGCTTTGAAGTAAAATTGGAGAAGGCCAATCAATTGACCTTACTCAATCAAGCTTGATTGATTTCCCTCCATTCCTCTAAAATCTCTTGAACAATTTGGTAAAATGAGCCAGTCAGTAAAATTATTAATGAGTCTCTGGCTAAAAATATAGCCCCCACCCCCTCCAATAATGCATTATGATTTCTTTCCATTTCTGTATCATGTCCTCCTGAGGCCTGACTTTTAGTCTCAAATCAAAAGATGACCTCTTCCTGGTCAAAACCTTAAATACCATAAAATAAACCAAGAAAATGACTAGTTCAAGAATGTGGTGTTAAAATTAGAGATTAAAGTTCATAAATATCAGAAGATCTATCTTGTTGAGTGAAGCTAATAAAGGATGATAGTATTAATTAAAAGTCTACTATGTGTCAGAGTCTGTGTAATGCACTTCCTTCTATTATCTTACTTAATTCACATAACATTTCTTCAGAATTAGTCACTCTTGTTACCCCAATTTTATAGATGAGCAAATGGAGATTAGGTAACTTGCCCAAGGTTACACAGACATGTAGTAGCCCAGCAAGGACCTGGAATCATGAGTTCTTAATAACTAAGCTATGAAATAAAAACCCGCAGATATTATAATCAATTTCTTTAACATATCAGGTATGAAAAACATAATACCAAAACTGTGAGTAAAAAGATTGTAAAATCAATGTTCTATAAATATGAATTGAAGCTTAAACCATCACGTTTTGTGAAAAAGAAAATTATTCATAAGACCTGACTTAGCATATCAGCTTGAATTCTCACTGGTTTCTTCACATAAATAGAACAGCGCCACCAACTGGGCACATATGGGTAGCAAAATCACCTACGGTACTCTATCTTTAAATATGTGCCATTTCAAATTTCTTTAGGATATAGCCAAATATTTAGAACATCTAATTACAGATAAAAAGTGAAACTACAACCAGGTTATTAAGTCACACACATGCTAAACATTAAAGTTTTTAAAAGTTAAAAATTTGAAGGCATTACTTCAAAAGTGTTGCTTGCTCTCCCTTGAAAAAAAGGCCAATTTATATTAAGATATAATATGTATGTATGTAGTAAATGCAGGAATACGATGCCTAGTAAACAAAAAATGGTGCAAAAAGAACCACCTAGAGTTGGGAACAAGCTCTTTCTTCTCCATTTGCCCCTTATATCACATACCAACATATTCATATAATAATAAATATCAAATTATGCTTTAGTATTTACTTATAAAATTTTAAAGTGGCATATTACATTGACTGAAAATGAAGGAATGAAAAAAGATATTCCATTAAAATGAAATCCAAAATAAAGCTGGTATACTTATATCAGACAAAATAGACTTTAAAGTAGACCATAATAAGAGATAAAAAGGTTGTTACCTAATGATAAAGGGGTCAATCCAACAGAAGGATATGACATTTGTAAATTTTTACATACCCAACATAGGTGCAGCTAAAAATATAAAGCAAATATAAATAGAACTAAAGGAAGAAATAAATAACAAAACACTAAGAATAAAGGATTTTAACATTGCCCTTACATCAACGGACAGACGGTCCAGACAGAAAATCAGTAAGAAAACATTCATCTTAAACAAGTTAAAGAAGATGAACTTAACAGATATATATAGAACATTACAAAAGTAATAGAATATATATTATTCTCTAGTGCAAATAGAACATTCTCCAGGATAAATCATATGTTAGGTCACAAAACAAATCTTAACAAATATAAGATTGAAATCATATCAAGCATCTTCTCTGACCACAGTGGTATGAAACTAGATATCAATTACAAAAAAAAAAAACCCTGGAGAAATATGTGGAGATTAAATAATAATCTACTGAACAACCAATGAGTCAACAAAAAATAAAAAGAGTGACTGGGATATAATTTAAGATAAATGAAAATGAGGGAAAGCTGGGATGGCTCAGCGGGTTAGTGCTCACTTTGCAGACCCGGGAACTGAGGATCAAATCCTGGCCTGGCCCATGCGGACCCATATGCTGAACTGGGGTGTGCTTCCCATGTGGGAGGCCCCCAGCCCAGGTCCCACCCTGCACGGCCCATGCCCACCTGTGTGCAACAAAACCATATCTAAAAATTGATGACGTACAAGTATGGAGACTGCTCTGGGCCCTCCCTCTTCTCTCTGTCTTTCTCTGTCTCTGTTTCTCTCTGTCTCTGTTTCTCTCTCTCTCTGTCAAAAACAATAAAATTAATCTTTAAAAAAATAAAGAGGGGAAGACGGGGTGGCTCAGTGGGTTAAGCGCTCACTATGCAGCGCCAGGGACCGAGGATCGAATCCCGGCCCCGGCCCGTGCGGAACCATATGCTGAACTGGGAGCTCCCCCAGTTCAGTTCTCTCTCTGTCTCTGTATCTATGTATCTCTCTCTCTCTCTCTCTCTCTCTCTCTTTCTGTCAAAAATAAATAAATAACTATTTTTTTAAAGAAAGAAAGAACAAAAAAAGAAGAAAAGGAAAAGAAGTATCAATAAATCAACTAATGTAAAGATTCTCAACCTCTGGGGATCCATGAATGTGTTCCAAAGTATCTGTGACAACTTGCAATTATAAGCACAATATTAATGTATGTGTGGAAGTTCCACAAATAATGCTAATTCTTAAAGAAGCCCAACACCCTGGAATCCTTTCATACATAATGAGCAGTACAATGAACTACTCTGCATTAAAATGATATTGTTGGCTGCCCTGAAAACAAGGGTATAAAAATATACTACACCAATATTCAAACCAATCCATTTTTACAATAGCTTCTTAAGTTCTACTGTGTTAAAAACCATTACTTACTGCCAAGACAACCTTTCGGATGTTTTTCACATACAGTTTCACATAGTCTTTGACGTAAGTATCCCGTTGTCTGAAGTCTATGTGATACCAATTCATCATCAGAGCTGCTTCATTTTCATTATTTCCACTCCATATGATGACAGAGGGATGAGATTTCAGTCTCCTGACCTAAAATTTAAGAACACATAAAATAGTTTTCAGGTGCTCAACCTAAAAAAACTCAGAGCTATAATTATTCATAGAATTATAGCCATTGAATTTCTATGCATAAATTCTCCTGCGTCAGAAAACCCCTTAGAAAATGGCTAGCATAGATGATGTAATGTACAGTTGTACACCTGGACACTGTAATTGTTACCAACCAATGTCACCCCCAATAAATTTAAGAATTAAGAAAAAGGGGCACAAGGGAAAAAAGAAAAAGAAAATGGGTAGCAACTTTACCTGTGGAAATACATTTTAAGAGATCTCTGAGATTCTCTGTATCTAGATTGTATAAACATGAATAAGATAGAGTTCCTCTTCTCTGCTGTATAAAAACTGAAGAAACTATAATCCTTTGTATTAAACAAGAAAAATACATCAACCCCATCATTATCTGACTCACCATAACAAGGTTCCAAGAAATACAGAAGGTGGAAGACATTACATCACATTACAGGGGTTAGTTTCAAAGAATGGGTTGGAGCTTTGTGTTATAAAGCAAATGAGACAGAACAAACATTGCACCTGAAAAAGGTATCAAGGTTCTTACACAGTCTCCACCAAGGTGTCCTTAAAAACCCTAAGGACAACTAAAGAGGGTTTTATAATACAAAGCAAGTGAGTACCTGACAGGCTGACCAGATGTACCATTTGAAATGTGACAGAAAACCACTATACTGTCCCATTTCAAATGGTATATATGGCCAACCTAGTCTCACTGAGCTAATTCAAGGTGTCAGTAGGCTGAGCAGACGTACCATTTGAAATGGGACAGTGCTGTTGTTTTCCATCCTGTTTAAAACAGTATGCCCGGTCAGCCTAACCAGACATACTCTGGAAAGTTAGGACAGATATAGGAAATATACTAAAAGGAAAAAAGATTAGAGCATCAAGATGATGTCACCTGAAATAACCATGTTGTATCTTGAGAAATCCACTAAGGCTAAGTAAGTAACTGAATATATCTAAACATAGAAGAAATTATAGAATCTGTTGAAAACCCTGCCAGCCCTAAGAAGAGGTCTGCATGAGCTGGGCTTCCTGTGGGCTAGCCATAAAGAAGGACAGACCCACTTCTTCTGACACACAGGGAGACGTACCCAGGAGAGGGGGCCATTCAAGGACAACTGCGTGAACCAATGGTCAAGAGCAATTCTTTGGAAACATGTTTTAGGAATATAGCCTCATGGGTGGTATTTACAGCTTCTCTTTCACTGTAATGGATGATTACAGTGATGGATGCCAGCTGATGTTCTCATTGTGGTCTCTCCGTTCAAGACGGTAACACCTACATGACCCAGAGATGTTTTAAAGAGATACATATTTTTAAAAATTAGTATCTTGTGTTTTTCTAAACCATCCTTACAAACCATATTTCCTTTATTTGCCTCTATCTATGCCCAGATAAGTGAGGGCTGCTACAAGGGTGACTGGCCTGGTTATGGTGCGGGTAGAAACTCAAATACAACAGTAAAGGAGCAAAACGCTTCAGTGACTCTGTGACACCCTTCAAACTGACCTACAATTTTATGGTAAGCTTTACTTTAAACTGTTAAGAAGGGGAAGCCGGGATGGCTCAGTGGGTTAAGTGCTCACTTTGCAGCCCCAGGGACCAAGGATCGAATCACAGCCCCGGCCCCTGCGGACCCATATGCTGAACTGGGGAGTGCCCCCAGTTCAGTTCTCACTGGGGTGAGACCCCAGCCCAGTTCCTGCCCTGTGCAGCCCCACTCCCACTTGTGGAATGAAACTATGGGGAAAAACCAATGATGTGCAACTATGGAGATTGTTCTGGACCCTCACCCTTATTTCTGTCTCTGTATCTCTCTCTCTCTCTCTCTCTGTCAAAAACAATAAAAATAAATCTTTAAAATGTTAAGAAATTTTGCATAAAAGCTTTATCTCTTTAATAATACATAATATAAAAGAACTGAAGGCACAGAGATACCATATTTTAACTACTTGTATGAAAGAAAATTCAAAATAAAACTGAAATGTTTGCTACCTACATAACTATAATTAATATTTTTAAAGTTATTCACTAATCCATCGTCTATCTACCTGATGAATAATTCAGACAGAGAGTGGGGTACAGAGGGAAACAAGCCCTGGCCTAAGGGAGATTACAATCTTGCAAGGGTGACAAAACCTGAACAAGAAATTTAAAGCGTGATGTGTGTCACAAAGGGCAAACGACCTCATCCAGACTTGCAGCTTTAGAAAGGTTTTTCCCAGAGAAAGTCATGCTTAAGGTAAGATGGGCCAGAAGAGAATGAGTGAGGTGGTCCATAAGGGAGGGTGATGGGGATGGTATGCCAGGGCATACGGCACAGGAGAGATGGTGCCCAATGAGGTGGACAGGTGGGCAGAGGAAGGATGGTACCCGGTGAGGGTCTCTATCTGGAGGCCTTTGAGCAAGGGGTGATTCAATTTGTACTTTTTAAACATTTTTTAAAACAAAACACAGATAAGAAAAACAAATTATGGTGTAGTAGATTATTATAAGGCAATCACCCTGCAACCACCACGCAGACCAAGGAGGAAAACTTTTAACAACCACCCCAGCTTTCACGGGTCCCTTCCCAAGTGCAGTCCCTTTGGCCTTCCAAAGTAACTGCAATCTTGAGTGTTATGGTAATTATTTCCTTGCATTTATTCTGGTTTTTCATCCCAATATACATCCATAAACATAATTATGAACTCATGTATTTAACACACTTGATGGATTTCAATCCACTGACATTTTTATCCTTATTGAACCTCAAACTGTCCCACTTTTGGTTGGTCAGAGTCTCATTAAAATTCTTTTGACATATCCTTGACAGCTTCTTTGTTATTTGTATCCCAAAATATTCCAGGATTTGTTATTTGTATGCCTAAATGTCCCAGACCTGGAATCAGCCATTTCTGTTAATGGGAAAGATTATTTCAATATAAGGATGTTCAGTATTATAAGGTTGTTCATTGTTTCTAAGCATTTTCAGTAGACAGAGCTAGCATATAATAACTTCCTTGCATTTATAGATCTATACATACAATATGTGTGTATATGTGGACTGCAAAAGAAATGGAGGAGTCAAGAATCACTTTAAATTTCTGACCTGAGACATTCAAAGACTGGTATTGCCACATAAAAAGCAAGTTCGGAGAAGGTCACATAAGTTTGGTTTAAATATCCTACATTTGGGAGGCCTATTAAACCTCCAAGAAGAGGTATCGAATTGGCAACTGGATATAAGAACCAGGAATTTAGCAGAAAAGTCAGGGCCAGGGATAAATCTGAGTCGTACGGGTGACGTTAAAGCTGTGAGACTGGGTGGAATCACCTTGGAAGACAATTACCTGACTGTGGTTTTCCATGGGGCTTAGTAAAGAGAACAACAAAAAGAAAAGAGTAGAGCTTTAACAAAAGGTAAAACTAAGATGTAAGTGTTTTCCTTCTTCTTGGAACAGTGATGACATACCTGGTAAGCAACTTCAGATCTCACTGACTCCACGAAGTCTGGATCAGTTGGATAAAGGGCACAGGCAAACATAAAATCCTGCCATACCTAGTGAATCAAATAAAAGGCAATAAAGCACTTCCATAGATTTGATTACACAGAAAGAAAACTTTCATTCTGAACTGTGGGGATTATCCTTCACACAAAGGAAAAATCAAGTAAGCCCAATGAGTGTGATCACATGCGCACTACTCATTGGGAAGGGCACTCAGGGACACCCATTATTTTCCAAAACAGCACAGGGCTTTAGGGAAACCGGAGGGGAAAATATTAGGTAGGCAGAAAAAAAGGGGGTGGGTGGGAAGAAAGGAGAATTTAAATAAGGAACTATGGAGCATATTGAAGGGAATATGGAATTCAACAAGAAGCTTCCCTCAGCCCTCTTCACTCCTAAATCATTCTAATTTTCCCTGAGAATTTAGTAGTGAGAAACGGACCAGACTATTAAGAAACATAAGTTGTTTATAAAGGAGTTAACTTTTCATGGCCAAAAAAATTACTATATGGACATTTTAGTGCTGAAATCACAGACAGTCATTCCTGGAGGCTGTGAGGAGGCAATGGCTAAGACACAGGCCCAGAATCAGCTGGCCTGAGTCAGACCGGGATTCCACCAGAGCCCCACTGTGCGGGCGAGTTACTTAACCTCTGCACATGTCAGTGTCTTTACCCAGGAAATGGGGATACAGAACAACAGTAACCACATCATGGAATGGACACGAAGATGATATAATATAATAGATGCAGAGCACTGAGAGCAATGTCCCATACTCAGGGAATATTATAGAATATTATCAGATAATCATGACCATGAGCATTGTCAATATTATTATAATTACTATTCTTCTATGGAATGCTTTATATTATAGAACTGTAATATCAGAACTAAAAGACTATATTCCCTTTGCTTAACCCTCACCACCACAAAACATATTGGGAGTACTTAGTAACAATATGAAACACACTTTTTCTTTATTTAATTTTATTATTTTTCTTCTCTTGTAGGTCTTGTTAACTCTCCTTAAAGTTAAAATTTTCAAATGTTTTATTTTCCTTTTTATGCATACTCTCATATCAGAAAAAAAATTACAAAGAAAACATAAATAGATATATACTTAGATATAACTAATATAGAGAATGTCTATCACTTAAAATAACTAAATTATACCCTCTCCTGGGCATCTACCCAAAAAAACTGAAAACTTTAATCTGCAAAGACGTCTGTACGTGCGTGTTCATCGCAGCACTGTTCACAGTGGCCAGAACATGGAAACAACCAAAATGCCCTTCGATAGATGACTGGATAAAGAAGATGTGGTACATTTACACAATGGAATACTACTCAGC
>PVKE010001448.1:0-56276 GCA_004027555.1 Craseonycteris thonglongyai
GTGGAATAGTCATGGGGGGATGTAAAAAGACAGGTCTGGGTTGTGAATCATCAGTATGTAGATGAAAATTAAAGCTATGAGATAAGATTCTCTGAGGAACTTACAAAGATGGCCAAGGGGAGAGCCCCCAAGACAGCGACTGTATAGGATAATAAGAGGAGGAGGTGCTTTCAAAGGAGTCTTAAAATGAGCAGGAAGAAAGCCAGGCAATAGGGATGGGGGAGGGGTCCCAGGGAAGAGGGCGGGCACATCAGTAGACTCAAGTGCGCAGCTCCATCAAATGATGACAACAGCGCAGCAGAGGCCACCAGATGTAGAAGGGACATGTGCAAAAAACGCCTCCCACACTAGCACTCAAGGAAAAAAAGGTGCTGGAAACCTCTGCACCTACTTTTTCATTACTGTCTCTCCATGAATATGCAAGTGTGAAATCCAAGATTCGTTTAGTGAAGTACTTCCCAAAGGATGATCCCAAGACTGTAGCCCCATGAGGTGAATCACACACACACACACAGAAACACTGTAATGAAATTAATTTTTGGAAAGGTTGTGCACTATATTCCCACATTAGAGTTTGACAATGCAATTAGCATAGTAAAGGCTCTGAAAAGCCTGACAGTAAGGAAACCTGTTTAACCTCATTTAACGCAGCACTTCTCCACCTTACTTGGCAATGGAGCCCCATTTCGACCCATCCCCCACTAGTCTCTCTCCAACTGGCATCAGCAAAACACACTTTGGAAATCACAGTGTTAATGGAAAAGGGCATGTTTAACTGGTGAAATGTCTGCAGCTGGTAAACCACTGGCAAAAAGCATCCTCTCCCAAGCTCAGGACAAAAGACTCCTTTCCTTGGTCTGGGTTCCCTCAGTCATTGACTTAAAATGTGTTGGGTGCCTACCAAGTGGTAGCATAGCCAGGAGGGTGGAGGGCGTGGCAACTTTGGGGAAACAAGGAGTGAGGAGACCTGGGAGGGCATTCGTTGGGCATGTGCTGTAGGCTCCTGATGGAGGATATGTCTAGCCAAACCACCAGACAGATACTGGCCAGCTGGAGGGATGAGGGAAGAGGAAACAGGAAGGACCCTTCTCTCCTCCAAGAAGATATGAGGTTTGGGGGACTAAAAACATTATGGGGAACACTGGGTGATAAAGGTCAGGAGGTATACTGGTGGGGGCCATTCTCAAAGTGGTTGTAGTTGCTACCACTTATTAAGCACCTCTTTACAGAATGATAATATAGTAACAAACAGCTAACTCTTACTGAATTCCTACTACGCACCAATACTCTCTGGAGTCTATTAGCTTATTTATCCTTTCAACAATGCAGCAGCTATTTATGATCTCATTCACCAGCTAAGGAAACTGAGATGCTGTGAGACGACATTTCTTGCTTATGGCTATTAGGTAGTGAAACTGGGATTTGAATTTAGACAATCTGCTCTAGATATAATACTCTTAAACTCTATATTTTACACCCTTAAAAATAAAAAGTCTACATTCTATACCTACTGATACTTAAACTTGGATTGCTGGAGTCTGGATCTAAAGTGCTGAAACCATGATATTATGCCTGGGGAACCACCCACATTATGCATGTTCTTTCATCTGCAGAACAGGGCTCTGACATAGGTGTTATTGACCCCAAGTGCAGTGGAGGCTTCAGGGTATTAACAGCTCGCAGCAAGCAGCACTGAGGCTCTTAAATTCAGGGGAGTCTGACATGCTTCTAGGTCTATCACCTTGTGCCACTCAGACTGCTGACATTTTCACAGACTGGAATTGGAGCAATCACGTATTTCACAACTGCTAAGGCCTAGACCCAGACCAGGCAGAATGGGCGCTGGCCACGGTGCTGGAACAGCATCCTGGGGACACCCATGTCAAGGCTCCAACCTTTTAGTTGCTGGGACAGAGGCAAACGTGAAGGGGGGCAGGAGAAATCCTAGAGGAGGGGCCAAACTGGCCAGAGCTGTAGGGAGACGGGGAACTTTGGGACATTTGTACAGCAGTCATTTTACCAAGCCGTATTTGACAACCAGTGCAGCTATATCAGCACATCCCTATGGAAAGTCAGCCCTAGCTGGGGTCGAAAACAGTTTACCAGTTTCCCGCAGCCTTGACCTTCAGTGCTCCTGGGTACAGTGCCAAGTGGGCTTAAGGACAGTTCCCTAGCCCAAGGTTGGCCTCTTCTTAGGGGTCCTCACTTGACCTGGGGTCATGGCCTTGAGCCTCAGACAGGTTAGGCTCATTTGCACCATTTTACAGTCACATGCTATAGGTCCAGTTTGAGAAAATGCAGATTCCCAAGCACAAAGTGGGCTGGGGACTCCATCACCTCTACCGGAGCTGCCGAAAGCGGTGCCCTTGGCCCGAATCTGCAGAGGCCTCGAGGCTAGGAAGTGCCACCCCAGGGCAGGCAGCCCCACCACTGAAGATGCGCACACACAAGACCCTGCAGCAGTTCCAAACTGAAGGGCCTGCAAAGCCCTCTGTGCACTGTGGATCTAATTAAGTTATGACATGACATCAAATTGAATGCCTTTATTAAACATTTATCTTCAGATTCCAGAGTGTCACAACACAACATTGTTTTAAATGACAGAAATGCAAAGAGTGTTTGCCTTCCTAACAGTAACCAAAGTGCTCTTCACAGCCAGCCATGGGCCAGAGGCTCTGGGGGGGCAGGTCTTCCCAGAGCCCACTGCTCCTCAGTGGATGGCAGGGGCCTTGTGGTCCCCCTGAGAGCCTGCCCTTGTCTCTTCCATGCACACCCGTCAACCAGTACAACCACTCCACCTCCCTCCCGATCACTGTGCCCTGAGCTGTCTGCCACCAGCTGCAAGTTCTCCCAGTGATTTTCCTCATCTCTCAGGAGCCCCTTTCCTCCCGGGGACCATGGTGGGGATGCCATGGCAGCCAGGCAATCTTGTCTGCTCCTCTCTGAGTACAGGCTGGCTCTGGGGGGCCAGGGCTCACTGTGTCCATGTCGCCATCCTCCTCCCCCACCCCCCAGGCTATGAAGGCTTCAGAGCACAGATTCTGACTTTTTCATCTTTATCTGCTCCCCTAGCACAGTGCCCAGCACAGAGAAGGCTGTCAATGTGTTTTTAATCAGTTAATGAGTCAGTAATTAAAGACCAAGTCTTGCCCTCAGCTTTATGGTTTTGAGAACTCTCCTTGCACTTTCCCCAAAGGCGATCAAGTCCTGGGGGACTGATTCCTGCCAAATAGACTTATGTGAGACCCATGTTTCCATTTCTACAAATGGGTCCTGAGGGAGGAATGTCTCTCCTGGGGAGAGGAACAATTCTGAGGCAACCACAAGCTCTCAAGGTTGAGTGACCTGTCTTCCCACCTGGGTGACTGGTCCAGATCTTTTTATTTTCTAAGGTTTATTTTATTGTTAGAGAGAAGGTGTGAGAGAGAGACAAAGAGAGAGATGTGGGGAGGGCCCAGAGCAATCTCCATAGTTGTACATCATTAGCTGTAACATGGTCTCATTCCACACAGGTGGATGTGGGGCCGCCCAGGGTGGGAACTGAACTGGGGGCCTCCCGCATAGGAGGCGAGAACCTTCACCACTGAGCCACCCAGCAGCTACCAGTTGCACCTCAGTTCAGCATAGGCTGGGGCTAGGATTCGATTCCCGGGCCTCACGGTTGCAAAGCAAGTGTTCAACCTGCTGAGTTATCCCAGCATCCCCCAGATCTTTTTAAACACCTGGAAATACTAAGACTCACATTCTGGTCATTCTTTTTTCCAGCTATGACAAGGCCCGCCATTCTTGTGATAGCAATAGCAATAATAATAACAGAAAATGTTTACTGAGAGCTCATGACATGTACTGGTTATTTTTTGTCTTTTGTTGTTGTTGTTGTTAAATATATTGGGGTGACATTGGTTAGTAAAAATTCTACATTACATCGTCTATGTGTTGCATTGTGTGCTTACCACCCAAAGTCAGTTCTCTTTCCATCACCATATATTTCATGCCTCCTTCTTCCTCCCCCAACCCCCTCCCTCTATGTACATTCAGGTAATCACTAAACTATTGACTGTGTTCATGAGTTTTTGTTTCTTTGTTACTTTCAGTTTTATATTCCACATGTAAGTGAAGTCATATAGTTCTTGATTTTTTCTGTCTGACTTATTTCACTTTACGTGATGATCTCAAGGTCCATCCATGTTGTCACAAATGGCTGTATTTCTTCTTTTCTTATCACTGAGTAGTATTCCATTGTGTAAATGTATTACAACTTCTTTACCCAGTCATCTATCAAAGGATGCTTTGTTTCCACGACTTGGCCACCATGAACAGTGCTACAATGAACATAGAGGTACATATGTCTTTGAGGACTAAGGTTTTCAAGTTTTTGGGGGGTAGATACCCAGAAGAGGAATTGCTGAGTCATATGGTAACTCTATTCTTAATTTTTTGTGGAATTTCCATACTGCCTTCTATAGTGGTTGTACCAATTTACATTCCCACCAGCAGTGCATGAGGGTTCCTTGTTCTCCACAGCCTCTCTAGCACTTGTTATTCCTTGTCTTGTTGATTATAGCCATTCTAACAGGAGTGAGGTGGTATCTCATTGTGGTTTTGATCAGCACTTCCCTACTGTCTAGTGAAGTTGAGTAGTTTTTCATATATCTGTTGGCTGTCTATAACAACACGCACTATTGTCAGAGCTTTACACATATATGAGGGCTGTCCAGAAAGTATCCAGCCATGTAATCATTCTCATATATTGACAATGTTTCCATGCACCCCTCAAATTAACTTATTTAACCCTCACAAGAACCTGGAAAATAGGTAATATTATTATCCCATTTTACAGCAAGAAAAGAGAGGCCCAGAGCAGTTAAGCAATTTGCCCAAGGCTATACAAGGTATTCTGATAGCATCAGTCCTAAGTTTCCATTAAAAAGAGTAGTTAATACAATTTATCAAACTCTGAGCCTCTAATTACTTATCTGTAAAATGAGCCATTCATAGAACCCACCCAAGGGGTTGATATGATAAGTAAATCAGGTGCGATGTAAAGTATTGACATAGACAGAATTTTTAATAAATATTAGTCTCCCACGTCCCCTGAGAGATCAGAACACGTACAGTTGAACCCTTGCCCTCGATGCACATGGAATGCTATTAGGAAAATGACACATAAGCTGGTAAAATTTGAAATAACAAGACAAGACAGCAATACAAAAGCTGTCACGAGGCAGTGTGTGGTTAATTGCCAGGTGAATGATCTTGGAGGTAAAAGCAGAGTCGAAGGGAAAGAGAGGCAGCTCTGAGCTATAGGGATCAGGGAGGGCTCCTTAAATCCTAGTTTCCAATGAATGGACGGCACTTCAAAATCATCTACTCCACCTCCCAGCTATTACAGAAATGCCCTCTTCAGCATCCTGAAAAGGCAGTTGGTCACCTTCTGCACGAAGCCCTCCAGTGACAGGGAGCTCATTGCCTTGGGAGGCTGTTGGGTACCAAGATCTGGTACACTGGCCCAGGTACCAGGTCTGACATCTCCCTTGCCCCTTCACAGGGCCAGGCAAGGGTGAGGAGCAAAACTGAAGGAGGTGCTCACTGCACCTGTACAACCCGGAGAGCGAGTGTCTCCTTGACTTTGGAACCTAGGTGCCTCACCTAGTTCTGGCTCTGCCTGTGGATTCCCACCCATGGCTCCCTTTGCAGTAAAACAGGCATGGTTTTAGGTGGAAAAGAGGGGAAAGCTTGATTTGGCTGGAAAGGAAAGTGTCAGCAAAGGTGAGAAATGGGGGACCAACAAATGCTTTTCTGAGACCAGAATAGCTGGGAGAGAAGAGTTAGAGCAGATACGGTGGAAGCTCTCACTCAGCCCAACTGCACATAGCTGCAATGTGTGTATCTTAAAACATCTGCTCTTTGTGCTGCAGGCAATGAGTCTTGAAGATTTCTGAGCAAGGGAGTGTATTTGGCTTGGAAACAAAAGTGTGATTAGATGGATCCCCAGACCTATGGATTCTTGTTGCATGAAACATTTCCATCTTGTGGGTCAGTGGTTTAGGTGGCATTTGACCACATTGGCCTGGATCTCTGCCATGAAATTGGATGTCCCTAAGCAGATGAAAATGAACCAAAGGGGTTGGGAAAAATCCGTGGTGAGAAAATTAAGGTAGAATTTGCAAAGCAGAAAAGCCACTGGCATTTTCTCATTCCATAGAGGAATCTGGGCACCATATTGAAGACCTTTATAACATGCTAGCAGGAAGGAGTATCCCTCAGGTGACAATGTCTGTGGGACACATCCTGGCAGCCAGGCCAAATGATCTATTTTTATTTATTTATTTGTTTGTTTGTTTATTTATTTATTTTGACAGAGGAGAGAGAGAGAGAGAGATACAGAGACAGAGAGAGAACTGAACTAGGGGAGCTCCCAGCTCAGCACATGGTTCCACACGGGCCGGGGCCGGGACTCGATCCTCGGTCCCTGGCGCTGCAAAGTGAGCGCCTAACCCACTGAGCTATCCCAGCTTCCCCTATTTTTTTTTTAAGATTTATTTTATTGTTTTTGACAGAGACAGAGAAAAGGGGGAAGGCCCAGAGCAGTCTTCATAGTTATAGGTCATCAGCTTTCAATATGATTTCATTCCACACAGGTGGGCAGGGGCTGCACAGAGCAGGAACTGGGCCAGGGGCCTCCTGCATGGGAGGCAGGCCACCCCCCACCCACTGGAGCCAGGGCCGAACCCAGGGGCAAGAACCAAACTGGGAGTCTCCTGCACAGGAAGCACACCCCAGCTCAGCACATGGGTCCACATGGGCCACAACTGGGACTCGACCCCTGGTCCCAGGGGCTGCAAAGCGAGCACTTAACTCACTGAGCCATCCCGGCTTCCTCTGGGACCCATGATCTTTGTGCATGGAGGAGCAGAAGAGAAGCTATCGCTGTAGAGATGTTTTTATTCCTAGCATTTATTATGTGGTGGGCGTGGTATCCAGCACCTTTTGTACATTATCTTGTTACAACAATCTTATTCCCATTTTACAAAGGAGAGGACCAAAGCTTAGAGAGGGAAAGTGACCTGCCCAGGGTCACACACTAGTGAGTGTTAGAGCAGCAATCTGTCCAGGGTGTGGAAAGTGTCTGTGTGGAGGGAGGGTTGTACATCTGGCCCAGTCTCATTCACTAAGAGATGGCTGTGCTCATCAGCCTGCACCTCTGCACAGGCTTTTGCAATTTACCAAGAGGGTTTGTTACCGCTCATTTCATCTATTCAATTACCCCTCAGTGGCTCCCCATTGCTCCTAAGTTCATCCTTTGAATGATTAATAAGGCCCTGAATAGTCTGACTGTGGCTACTATCTCTCCCAACTGGTCTCACACACACACACACACACACACACACACACACACTAACCATCTGTCCTTCAGACAGACCCACACCCTTGGCCTCAGGACCCCATCCTCTCTCTCCAGTTAATGCTTGCTCTTCTCCCGAGCCCCTCCCTGCCCTCCCTTCACCTGCCATCCTACTTAACCTTCGTGGCTCATCTGAGATGGGGACTCTTCTGGGAAGCCTTCCTGACAAACTGCCACGACCCACCCTGAGCCATGCACCCTCCTGCCCACCCTCTCGTGTCCTGGGCTCTGCAGTCACACTAGAGCAGAGCAGACACCGAAACAGCACTGCCTGGGGCAGACCCCAGCTCCCTCGCTCACACTGGTGGTGAAGTCTTCGGTCCAACTAGGCCAACCTGTGGCCTGTGAGCTGCACACAGCCCCGGACGGCTTTGAATGCAGCCAAACACAAATTCCTAAACTTTCTTAAAACATGACAAGATTTATTTTGTGACTTTTTTTTTTTTTTTAGCTCATTAGCTATTATTAGTGTTAGTGTGTTGTATGTGTGGCCCAAGACAGTTCTTCCAATGTGGCCCAGGGAAGTCAGAAGGTTGGACACCCCTGCCTGAGATGCATTTCTTCACCTCTCTCTGCCCTTATTTCCACACCTTTAAAGTGGAGAAAATAATAAAAATTTGAGGATTAATTAAAGTGCCTAGCCCAATGCCTGGTGCATGACAGCATTTCCAAGGGGCCAGCCGTCACTATCCCTGCCTTTGCCATTGTTTTCATTCTGGGTTATATAATTAAATTACTTTCCACGTGTCTCCTAGACTCGTGGTTCTTGGGGATGGGAATTCTGCTGAATTGATCTCTCTATAGCGGTGCCTAGTTCAACCACCATACCCAGTCGGCACTCAGTAAGAGTTTGAGGACTAGGTGAAATGCTGACGGAGTTGAAAAGTGAACGACTTGCTCAACACCACGTGGTTAGTAATTAATTGCAGAAAGAGGGCTTGAAGTCACACTCTCTCAGGGGCACAGCCATCTTTCCAGTCTACCACAGGCTTCTCAAGATGAATGTAGGGCTATTGGCAGATGACAGTATTTATTCATTGTCTGCCTACTCCTGGGGCTCTGGGGCTGACAGCCATTCAAGTGGTCCTGTTGCATAGGATCTAAGTGTATCGGGTTCCCACACTCCCTGGGCATGTCTCCACCAGGGAGCCCTCTTGACACACCAAAGTGTAATCGCCATTCTCTGACTAGTCCGTGAGTTTCTTAAGGGCAGGGTCTGTGTGTGACCCATCTGTGCCCCTCAGGATGGGGCCCAACAATGGGAAATAGCACCCACCACTTATCAAGTCCCCACCAGGTACCAGGAAGCACGCTAAGCCCTCTCAGTGCAGTGCTTTATGTGACTCTCACAACCCTATGACATAGGTCTTATGCTCTCCCCATTTTACAGACAAGAAGATTGAGGTCCAGAGAAGTTCAGTGATATAAGTGGGATATGAACCCAGGTGGCCTGCCTCCAGACTCCAAGGTTTAACCACAAACCTTCACTGCCTCTGGAGTAGGAGGAGTTGAATTAACTGTACTGTACTTTGGGAAGGCTCCTTCATGGTCTCTGACAACAGCCAAACCTACAGGTCTACTTCATGGATGTTGCAGGATGGCTCATAACCTGTGCCAAGGGCCTTAACCTCATCGGGAACAGGCTTTCAATCACATTGTGGAGTGACGTGGGCTGAGGTGTCCCTGTTCCGGGCCTGCTCCAGTGTCAGCACTACGGGGGGCAGAGGTAGGGGGGAGACAGAGCTGGAGGCTGTGATGAAGAAGGGGCCTTGAAGTTCAGAACCCAGATCCTCCCAAGTTCTCAGTCTTGATGGGGTCAAGCCCATATCAACCCACCAGCCTCTGTGATGCCCAGAGCTCCCAGTGCGAGGCCCTAACCACCACTTCCAGGGCCTTCTCCATGATCACTAAGCACTGACAACTGACAATTGTAGTTTGCTTATTGTCACTGGGCTCCATTAAATCCCTCCTGTCTGATGTCAAAACCACCCTCTTATAATCCACCCCAGGCCCCTTGGTCCAAGGCTGACATACCCTGTCACATGCTCATCCTCAGCAATGTCCCACCTACCTCTTCCCTTGTTCATGGCCACAGTTGGCCATGACGGAAGAAAAGTTTATCCTGAACAAAGAGATTGTGAGGAACACTGAGACACTTCCTAATTCATTCATTCATTCATTTACTCTTCAGATACTTAGTAAGCACCTGCTATATGCCAGCACTGAGAGTTCAACAAATTGCCTTCTTAAAGTGTGTTTAATATTAAATACATATAAAAGACTGTTTTAACATGTATAATTGTGTTCATTAGGATTAGGTTTGGCTACAGGTGGGTTTTTTAACTAAAATAAAAAGACACTTTGCTTCCCTCTCACTGCACTACTCTGGAGCTAAGATGTCCAGGGCTGGTAGGGCTCCACGGTGGTGTGGCCAGATGCCTTTACCTTATCCTGCCATCATGCAGCTCTCCATTCTCAAGGTGTGTCATGATCCAGCATGGCAACAGGAGCTCCATGTGCCAAAAGAAAAGGGCTGACAGAGGCACATCCTATGAAAAACATTTCTTAGAACTTGCTCCCACCACTTCCACTGACATCCTATTGGTCAGAACTCAGTCACATGGCCCATTCTAGCTGCAAGAGAGGCTAGGCACTAAAGTCTGTATTCTAGAAGCCGTATGTCCAGGCAAAACATGGGAAGATGAAGAGAACAGGGTTCTAGCGAACAGCCAGCAGGCTCAGCTATAGCATGACGTAGAGACTTAACAATACAGTGAGCACCAGGCTGGGAAATGGGGCATTTTCAGGACATTAACACCATCATGCCCCCTCCTTGCTACCATCCCTGCCTCCTCCATGTCAGGTCAACACCCTCTTGAATCCCATGTTTGTCATCAGCTTGCTTGACTTTACAGTTTCATCACATACATATGTATTTCTAAGCAAGCTATAGTCTGGTTGTACAAGCGTTTAACTTTGTGGAAGTGGAATCATGCCATATTATTTGGCTTGATTTTTAGGCTCAATATTATGCTTGTGGAATTCACCTGTGCTGACAGACATAGCTGTGGCTGTTATACACTCACTTTCACTGCTGTATACTACTCCATCGTATCAATGTACGTACCCCAAGGTAGGATCATTCTTCTGACAGTAGAAATGCGGATTGTTCCCAGAGTTTGGTTTTTACAATCAGTGCTATTACAAACATTCTACACACATCTCCTTGTGCATGTGTGTAATTGTTCTTCCCAGGCAAATTTCTAAGAGAAATTGCTGGAGTATGGAGTGAACACATATTTTGATATTGTCAAATAGGCTTTTAATAAGAGAAGTGCCAAATATCCTAGTGCCCTGGGGTTCTAATAATTGGCATAATGTTCATCAGTTTAAGAAAATGCAATGTAGTATACTGCCTGCCCACACACATGTGCATGTGCATGCACATACACGTGTACAATGACTCATTCATTTATTTGTCCATTTGTTCAATAAACATTTGTCATTAATTATTAGACGCAACATCAAGGATTTTTCAGGAGAAAATGGACACACTACAGTCAAGGAACCAATCAACTATAAGGCACATCCAATTTCAGAAACAATGAAATGTGCATGTGAGCATCTTAGAACTAACCAAGGAATCATGCTATATTCAGGGAACTCTCTAGAACCGGGGTGCCCAAACTTTTGGCTTCCCTGGGCCACATGGAAAGGAGAATTGTCTTGGGCCACACATAAAATATTCTAACAATAGCTTATGAGCTAAAAAAAAAAAAAGTTGCAAAAATATGTCGTTATGTTTTAAGGAAGCTTACAAATTTGTGTGGGGCCGAATTCAAAGCTGTCCTGAGCCACATCAGCCATGGGCCAGGGGTTGGACACCTTGCTCTAGAAGAACTTCTGCTCTAAGGACCTGTGACAGACTTGCGGCTATTTGTTCCCAAACAACGATGCCACAACACAGAAGGTGATCCAAGCAGTTACAACGTGCTTGAAAGCCTCCCAACCCAGCCCCACATTGGTCCTCCAGGCACCCTGCACAGCCAGCACAGCCTGGGAGCTTGTGAGAAATGCAGTCTCAGGCCCCACCCCACTCCCACTGAGTCATGAGAGGAAACAAGTCTACCCAGTTGAGGGCAATCAAGAAAGGCCTCCTGGAAGAGGTGGCATCTAAAGGAGAAAGAAAAGGAAGAACCACCCTCACTGAGCTCCTGCTCTGGGCTAGGAGCTGCACTAGGGCCTTCACTTCTGTCATGGCATCGGGTCTTCAGACCCACCCCACAGAGCAGAGATTAACATCCCTTTTCACCACTAAGGAAACTGAGACAGGCACAGAGAGGTCACATGACTTGCTCACAGCCACACAGTTAATAGCTAGCAGAGCCAAGCTTAGAGGCTGGAACTTCCTGAGTCTGAAATCCAATCTTGTCCCCCACATCACATGGAAGGAACTAGAGAAGCAGCTGTGAAGACAAGAATGAGGAGAATGAGGACAGGGTACTGCTGGAGGTTATATGAGTGAGTGCTCATTGTGGGGTCAGGACTTCTGGGAGGAGAGAGCTCACGGTAAAGGAAAAGAGAAGATTCAGGAAGGAAGGCAGACGGCCACGACAGACTTCTCACTCCACATAAGCCCGTCCAGCGACCGCATGGGACCCAGCTCAGAGTAGGCATCCCAAACAAGTCAATGAAGGAACGAACAACCGAACAAACAAACGAATGAGCAAATGAGCGAACCATACAGGCTGTTGTTTCAAACCCTCCAGCACCAACTGGTGCCAACGCTATGCTAGGGGCTGGGGGCTGGAGTTCCAACACGGACGAGCCAGGCTTTGCCCACTCGTCCCCAGACCCCTGAAATCCCTGCCCTCAGGGTGGGCCTGCTGGCCAAGCAAGGAGCCAGGAGCAGAACAGGTTTAAAACACGGAGAAAGCGGCTCCCACCAAACCCTTCATTTTCCTCACTTAAGAAATTACTCAGCCAGCCTCCTCCCGTGCCCCAGCCCCGCAGCAGTGTGCCCTCCCGGCTCCATGCTGCTCTCCCGGCTCCTGGTGAGTGTGTGGAAAATAAACCGGCGTCTGTGCAGCCCCTAATGACCAGGTTTATGAAGAGCTTATTGTATCTCAAAGACACGAGGCAGCAGTTGGTGTTGTGAGATATTAATGTGCTTTTTACAGAGCTGATGGAACCTTTTAAACTACTTACTACCTGCAGGCTGAACTTTCCATCGGGAAATTCCTGGAGGCAGAGCGGTGGCCGCCTCTGGTGCAGCCCTTGGCCTTGCCGTCCTGGCTTGATGTCACCCGGCTCTGGGGCTGTTGGCAAGGCACTGCTGCCCTCCTGGGCTGGGGGATTTGGCTGAGATCCTTGTGGTTGTTGGGCCCCTTGGCAGAATAATCACTTGTAATTCATGGTGGGGGGGTCTCCCTACACTTTCTCCTCGTCCCCCAGAAGCTCAAAGCCAATGTCTGCAGGGCAGTGGGCAGTGAGATGTCCCCTCCTCAGTTCAGCCTGGGCCACAGGCCTCCCCAGGATCCGGCCCCTGCCCTCTCCCCAGCCACCTCCTGCTCTCCCCTCACCCATCCCACCCTCTAAATGGAAATGTTTCTGGAAATCTCCAACACCACCAGGATGGCACGTCTTTGCCACAGTTGACCGGGTGGCCCTTCTTTCAGTGGTGCGCTGGTGAATGTGTGACCACTGGCTCTCTGGGTAGGAAAGGGGCTGTTGAGTTGCACTATTTGCCAAGTACTGTGGTGCAAAGCCTCCTACGGTGGCTGATTTCAAGCTTCTCATGTGCGTGAGGAAGAGACCCCACCAGTCGCTCCCGTGAACCAGTGCAGGCCAGCTGCAGCATTTCACTGCCCTCAGGCTTCCTCGTGACCCCCATCTCTGCCCTGGAGAACTTCCTCTGGCCCCCTGAGACAGTCTGTCCCTCCTGTGCCCAGTACTTCCCTCACTTTGCACTTAACTGATCCGTCTTCCTAGAATCCCTTCTCACCCTCCACCACTTCTTCATCACACCCCAACACACACACACACACTCAGCCCAACCTGCTTAACTCTGGCTAATTCCTTCTCCACCTTCCACAGTAGCTCAGCCACCTCCTCCTCTGGAGGCCTGCATCAACCCCCACACACTCACACACCCAGATATGCACCTACCATGCGTGCCCAGACAGCTCTGCTCCGTCACAACACATATCCTGTTACACCACAGCACCTGCTTTCTGTCTCCCACCAAGTTCTGTGGGGACAGCAGGTATACTTTTTCCTCTGTATCTTCAGCAGGTTGCACAGACAGCATGGCATACAGTCGGTGCTCCATAAATGTTAGCTGAACAACTCTGTTCCCATCAGGCCTGTGCATCCCTCTAATATAGTACGAGAAGCACTACATGCTCTGCTCCTGTCTCCCCCCACCCAGACTGTGAGCCCCTGGACAGCGGGGATGGGGTTAGATTTCCCTCCACCGCCCTAGGGCCAGGCACTCAGAGAGCCCTCAGTCTCGGCCTTGTGGAGAGACCAGCTCGGTAGACTGCAGCAACACCCTAAATGTGGCCAGAGAAAACCACAGAATTTCAAGAGGGGCCTTGAGGCCACCGACACATATGCTTCCTATCTCGAGCCTGGTCCATTCTCTCTCCCACTCCATGCAGAAAAACTTGACTCCCTTCCTCCTTCCTCAAATCTCCAACCCTGCTTCCCCTTTCTCATTCTCAGTTGATGATCCTGCCTCCCATTTCATCAAGAAAATAGAAGCCACCAGACAAGAAGTGTCACAAGCTCCTGCCAGGTCTACTCAGCCCCTGCACCTGCATCCACAGGTGTCTCCTTCCCACCACCCCTTCCAAGGCCACCTCGTCCTTGTGTCCTGGAACTCATCTCCTCTCACATTGCTCCTACATTGCTCCCTCATCTCTCTGGGTCATCAGTTCTTCCTTCTCTACTGGAACATTCCCAGCAGCGTCACTCATGACTGAACATCTTCCCCCAGACACAGACATCCACTAGCACAGTGCAGGGCAGCAGAGGGAGGTAGAGGGAAGGAGACAACAGGTGTGGTTGGGGCTCAGGCACCCAGACAGCATGTGCAAAGGTCCTGTGGTAGGACAACATATGCAGGAAGGGCGGCCGAGATGGCATGTGCACAGAGAAGGAAGTGGGTGGAAAGTGAGTGGAAACAGAGGTTGGGGTCAGGCCCTGTTCAAGGTGTTGAGCTTTCCCCTAAAAGCACTGGGAAGTTGTTGAGTGTTTTAAGCTAGAGATGGCTCGATCAGATTTGCATTTTCAAAGGCTCACTATGATAACTGTAGCCAGGGAAAAGAGTGGGTGCAAAATGACCAGTGGGGAGGCACTGCCATCCTCCAAGGATGGTGGCCTGGCAGTGGGTGATGTTGTCGATGGAGAGAAATCGATGAGTTGGAGAGATACTGAGGAGCTAATACAGCAGGACATTGTGATAGATGGAAGCTGCAGTGAGGAGGAGATGTCGGCGATGATGCTGGGCTCAGGCTTGTACCAGGGAGCAATGGAGAGGCATCTGCTGAACCAGCTGGTGCCTCCAGAAGGCCAGCTCGAGGGGAAGATCAGGAGTTCAGGTCTGGACCTGCTGAACGTACAGTGCCTTTAAAATAACTGCCATGGGGAAGCCGGGATGGCTCAGTGGGTTGGGCACTCACTTTGCAGCCCTGGGGACCGAGGATCGAATCCTGGCCCTGGCCCATGTGGACCCATATGCTGAACTGGGGAGTGCCCTCAGTTCAGTTCTCACCGGGGTGAGACCCCTGCCCGGTTCCTGCCCTATACAGCCCCGCCCACCTGTGGAGTGAGACTGTGTGGAGGAGCCGATGATGTGCAGCTGTGGAGACTGTTCTGGGCCCTCCCCCTTCTCTCTGTCTCTGTATCTCTCTCTTGAAAGAAAAACAAACAATAAATAAATCTTTAAAATACCCGCCAGGGCACATCAAATAGGCATTTGAATACCCAGGTCTGGACCTCCCAGGAGAGGTCTGAGCAGCTGATTATTTCACACAGCCTCTCCACAAGCCTCTCTTCACCCTTCTTCTATACCGGATCAGTCCAAGGATGGCTGAGACAAAGGCTGTGCAGAGGGGCAGCCAGGCTGCATGCATGCAGCCCTCAGGAGAGCCATGTGGAGACTCCACCTGCAAGCCCCCGTTTGGGATTGAGCATTGTCCCCAATTTGTTAGGAGCCTTGGGGCACATCAGGACCACTCTCTGCTCCACACTTCCTGCAGGGGTCCTTATAAAGATGCCTGGCACCAAGTTGGCACTGACGAAATATTTGTCAGCATGAATTGAGAGAAAATGAACGTGCTTTGCAAAGTGCTTGTCAAACACACTGATTTGTAATTTTAACAATAGGAACAATATCACATCCTCTTAGCAGCTGGTATGAAGATTCTTCTCAGGAGAGAGGGGTGCAGGGTTGAAAAAGGGGATACGCTACTAGGGGAAGGTTGAGGCCTCCTGTTAATGGACCAAGATGCATGAAGACAGAGGGGAGATGTGCTTGAGATGACAGAGTACTGGGGAGACAAAAAGGTGTGGGGTGCGGTGAGCAAGACAAAGGATTGCCCGGGACACTCACAGAAGAGACCCAACCATGGGAACATTTTGGGTGAAACTCTGCTCTCAGGACCCTACAAAGCTTCCATGGGGTTACCAGAAGTGAAGTCCTGATATGTTCTGGGGAATCAGTTCTGCAAGTTCTGGGGAACTTGCAGAAATCAGGAAAGGAGGTGAATTTGATACAGAGATAGCGCGGGGGCGGGGTGGAGGTCAACTATCTTCTCTGTAACATGTAGCATATAATAATAGCTAGAAACACCTACAATACTTACCTTCATGCAAGTACACTTATGTCTTATATATGTAGGTGTATATAATATATCTATGTAATAATGTCTCAAAATTCCGAAATAATACCTACAGTACATAATAAAACCTACTTTGTGGGACAGGGAGGCTCAGGGCGCTATAGGAAAAGAAACAGCTAACATGTATAGAGGACTATATTAATTAGGTTACATTAGCCACTGTCACAGAAACATCCCAAATGTCAGTGGTTGAATGTAGTCAAAGTCCATTTCTGTCTCACAGCAATGCCCCTAGGCATGTTCACTAATGTGCCAGGCTCTGTTCTGAGTATTTTATATGTGTCAACTCATTTCATCCCAATGACATTCTGCAAAGGCAGAACTCCTGTGATCAATCGCCACTCAAACAAGAAAGCTGAGGCATCTCAGTGAGGCTGAGCTGAGCAAGGCGGTCAGCTCTCGCACCTGCCCCTCACTCCCTGCCCCATATCTCCCAGCACAGGTGCGATTACTCATTCATTCAGGGAAAATTAGCCCACGTGTGTTGTACCTATGCAGGTGCTGGGGACACACTGGTGAATGGAACAGACCAAAGTCCCTGCTGTCATGAAGTGGACGTTATTATAGATTCTCTTCTCCACATTTGTTTTTATGAAGATTGCATTGCATAGAGCACTTGTTTACTTAGTAACCGTTGGTGGGGGCCTGCTGTGGCATTGGACTGGGGTTTTTATATACCTGAGCCATTTCTCATCTTCTCAACTGAGCAAATATTTAAAGTCTTGGGCACGAGTCATTTAGCCTCCCTGAACCTCCGTTTCTTCATCTGTAACGTGGGGATGATAATATCCCCTTACAGGCCTGTGGGAGAGCTTGGCAGGGGGCCCAGACCCCATGGGGCACCGCATTGGGATTTCAGAGTTGTTGGGGGCTGGGTGTGGTGAATTCCATACCCCTGCAGATGGGAAGGTGCTTTGCAAGCTCATCTAAAGTGTTATAGGAATGTCTGTCAGCATCAGCCTGGGATCTGCCTACTTTGGAAAGCCATCTGCTTTCTCTCATGCAAAATGGGAGGTGTGTCCCAGCGAATCTGGGACGCGATGCATCCACATGGTTCATCAGTCTCCTAGATGGCAGACCCCAGCCCAGCCCCCAAATCAAACTTTCACCACCAGCCAAGCTTCATTTAGCTAATCCTCAGAAGCCAGCTGGTTTGAAGTCTTAGGCCTTAGAGCCTCCCTACAACACCGTGGTGGAAGTGGGGGGTTGACTCACTGGGGGAGATATCCAAACAGAGAAAGCCAAGAAGTGGGAAGAAGGCTGAGCCAGCTTCAGAAAAGTAAGCAGTCAGGAAAAGGCCAGTGAGCACTGAGCCCCTGGGAACTATGACGTCTCACGTGTCCTTTCTCCCCTGTTTTCCAGGGAACTTCAAAGGTCTCTGCAAGCAAATCGACCACTTCCCAGAGGATGCAGATTACGAAGCTGACACAGCTGAATATTTCCTCCGTGAGTGCACGCAATTTTTTATCTCCTTCCTGGTGCTAGATCCTGCCCTCCAACCTAAGAGCACCAAAGACCAGGACTGTCTAGAGGTCCCTGTCTTAGCAGAAGGCAGGAGAAAAGCTGAGCCTCCTTCCTTTTCTCCTGCCCAGTGGCCAAACCTTCATGCACGCTGTTCTGTCTGCCTGCAACACCTTTCCCTCCCTTCTTTGTCCGGCAAGCTCCTACTCATCCTCTAGGTCTCAGCTGAAGCATCACCTCCTCCAGGAAGCCCTCCAGAGCCCTGAACAGATTCCCAGAGCACAGCACCTTTATCATGCTTGGGGTCCTTATCTATTTGAGCAACCATGTCCCTCACAGTCCTGCCAACGCTGCCAGGCCAGAGAGTCTTCCTAGCTTGTTTACCTTTATAGTCTCAGCCCAGTACCCTGCTCATAATAAGCACACTGTAAATATTTCTTGAATAACTCAATGAAGAAGCTCATCAGGCAGTGCCAGGTTAGAACTTCTACCGAAAAAATAAATGAGATTTTTTTCCCTTCCCCCACAAGTCAAGTCAAAGTTAAATCCTGATGTAACAGCTGTGATCTTAAATCCACCTGAGACATATTCTCAAGAGAAAGCACTTTGAGTCCCAAAGAAAATTCCTCAAGAATCGGCAAAAACTAACAAGGCAAAATGTTCCCTGAGAAAGGGATTTCCAAGAGAGGGGCCGAGGGTCCTCGACACCTGGGGCAGCAAAGCCGCCGGAGCAGAAGTGGCTGAAGGCTCTTCTGAAGGCTCGCAGGCAGCTCCTCCTGAGGAGATCTGCTCCCCGCCCAGGAGCATCCCCCCTGTGGCCCCCACCGCTCCCCCACAGCCGAATGCTCAGCATTGCTCTTATGAAAAATGTAGGAGGCACTTTATTACATAGATCACCCCGCTCCTTTCAACAATTACTCCTCACATCAAACCCAAGCTCAGGGCAGCCTGGAATCTGGGTTTCATTGAAAAGCTCAGGGAACATGAAGTCAGCCAGGCAGCTGGGAAGAGGAAGGAAGAGAGCACAGTGCACCGTGCAGATTTTAATGTGGGGAAAAGATATCTCACAATGCTCATCGTTTCCTTTTGTGAATTCATGCAAAACGCTGCTCTTAAAGGGGACTCCTAAAGGGCGGTTTGGTTGTGTCCCCTGTTCCCACTTCAAGGGTGCTTGACAGTGGCATAAAGGCAGATTAAGCACCTTCTGTATGTGAGACCCTGTACTCAGGGCTGAGGAGAGCAAGGTGAACACAGTCTGTGGCCCCAGGTAGACCACGTGGTGCACAGCCTGGCAGGGAGCATTCTCAGAGAAACAGGGGAACGTGGGGACACCTGCATCTAGAGGTGGGAGGGGGAGCAAAGCTAAGCCCCACGCCCACAGCCACACTGGTCAGGCAGTGAGGTGCAGACATCAGCTAGACGCCAAGTGCTCAGGGCAAGCACTCTGTCGCATTCTTTACTGTGTGAAGATTAGTAGATGCTCAATTAATGAATGCTGTTCATTAAGTAAAGGAAAAATATAGGATTCTTCAGTAGCTATTCCCACCTACTCTATACTTCCATCTCCTTACCCTTAAAGAGAAAAGAGCTGGGAGCAAGCTTGTCCAACCTGCAGCCCCGCGGGCTGCATTCGGCCCAGGATGGCTTTGAATGCAGCCCAACACAAATTTGTAAACTTTCTTAAAGCATTATGAGATATTTTTGTGATTTTTTAAAACTCATCAATAATTGCTAGTGTTGGTATGTTTTATGTGTGGCCCAAAACAGTTCTTCTTCTTCCAATGTGGCCCAGGGAAGCCAAAAGGTTGGACCCCCCTGTTTAGAGTGTTTGGTTGATTTCAGTGTCCCTGGACAAAAGACTGGAATGTTTGTTAGCAGTGCAGGGTCTGAAGGTCTGATTTCAGTTGACTTAATCCAACAATTGTTTGAACGTCTATAATAGGAGATCAGCAAACTTTTCTGCAAGGACTCCAAGGTTTAGAAGCCAGGAAGCTGAGGAAGGCCCAGGAAAGGAGGCTGAGGAGGGGTGGCCGGTGAGGTGGCCTGGGTAACTCCTGCCATCCTCGATACAGAACTAGACTGCGGATCTAGAACAGAGAGGAAGGAGAGAGACTGCCAGACAGCCTTGGCCACACAGGAGTGCAGAGCTCCTCTCCAGGGGTGCCAAAGTAAGTGGGGCTCACTTGCTCTCAAGCCAGTAGGCCAAGCTTCCAGCATGTCCAGCACCTCTTAGAGGGTCTGGCAGAAGGAAGGCACCCACTTAATACCTGACAAATGAATAAATGAACAAACCCATGTTCTTACTCCCCAATCCCTATGAGTATTTGAGGATTTCCACAGCTTTTCCTGACCACTGAGTCCAGGGGCTCCCTAGTGACAGGGAGGAACAGCTCTAACAGGCCCTGGTCACTTACCCAGGGCCTCCAATGTCAGGGTACATGAAGTTGTGGCTCGTGCGGCCCTCACTAAGCTTACCCAAGAACCAATAGTGACCAGACTGTTTTTCCCAACCAGCTCTGTGGGGCCATCAGAGGTGTCTGCTGTGGCACCTCCCTGTCCTCACCCTCCTTACCGAAGCTCAAGGAGCTTGGTGAAGAGCGGAGGCAGTGGAGACAGGGCTGTGACTTCCCGAGACTGTCAGTGTATCTGCACATCTGTCTTTGTGACTGAGGGCAAGAATCTGTGCTGCGTTCTGGGTCTTTCAGTGCCTGCATATCCATACATCTGCGTGTCTGTCTGTCTGCATGTATCATTGCCTGTGTGTTTGCACATGTCTGCTAGTGTGCATGTGGGTCCCTGTGTGTGTGTGTGTGGCAGGGGGGGGGGGGTGATGTCCAAGAGATGGCAGTTTGTATTTCCAGTTGTCTCAATGTGATTCAGAGCAGGGGAAGGTCAGGGGAAATGAGTTCCCTTTCACAATCATGTATTAAGCAACTAGTGTGTGCTAGACCCCTAAATCCACTGTACTGCAGCCACCTATATAGCCCAGGACTGTAGGGTGGGGTCAGGCTTGCCCCCACTCACTCCACAGAGCCTGAGGCTGGGGGTGATGGGTTCAGGATCAGCTGCTGCCCTGACACACTCTGTCCAGGGGGAGAAGAGGGACTGGTACCCAGAGGTCACACATGCACATGTACACACAGGTGCATGCATGTACACACACCCACACACACCACACACCCCAGAGCTGCAGTAACAGGTCTTACCACATCAATTACTCTTCCTTAGCCAGAAGTGAACAGAAGGGGAGAGGCAGGAGGGTTCTGGGTAGGGCCTGTCCCTCCCCACCAAGAGAGGACTGTTGTGATTACACTTGAACTAGATTACGCATGACTTCCCAGAGAGTCATGACCACCCAGGCAGGAGAGTTCCCAGGGCAGCTGCAGACCAGGAACAGACACCTAGGCAGAGCTCCGCAAGTACTAGTACATATTGTGTACTTCCACGTGCTTATTCATAGCTCAAATAGAACAAATCAGATATTTTCTCCTTGTGATAGATTTTAGTACTAAGACCACACCAGCCTCAGTGGAAAGTCAGGACAACTCATGGGGAAGTTGTGTCTGGACTAAAGGGGGAGGGACATCAGAAATAATAAAAATTGCTATCTTTTCCTGTAATCCTTCTAGCACCGGAAACAACAGAGATTTTATACAATTTAATCCTTTAATAGCGCTTCTCAAATTTTCATGCACATACAAACCCTATTACAAGGATCTTCTTAAAATGTACATTCCCATTCAGTATTTCTATCAAGTTCCTTCTGATGCCCACAATGATGGCTCAGACTGCCCTTTAAGCAGCAGGCCCTGACAACACATCCGTGAGCTGAATATAAGAGAGCTGTCTGGAAAAAAAATCCAGCCATTGTCGACATAACGAGAACAGTTATGACATGGCTGGAGACTTTCCAGATAGCCCTCATCCTATTGCTCTTCCCACTTCACGGAATGGGGAAACTGAGACTCAGAGAAGTAAGAAGCCTTAAGGCCACACAGGTAGTACATGAAAAAGCAAGGACTTGAACTCAGGTGAAACTAACTCTAAAATCCCCATTCTGACTCACTAGCTGGGTGGCCCTGAGCAAGTTACTGCACCTCTGTGAACTTCAGTTTTCTTATGTGTAAATTAGAGCTAAAAAATATACCCTGAGTGGGCTGTTCTGAGGATTAAAATACCCACTCAAGACCCAACAGAGTGGGTGCTTAACAGATATTCTCTCTCTTCTGGGTCTTCAATAAGCTCTCACTATCTCTGTGTGCTTACCAAAATGAGAATTCAGGTAGCTTTGAGTGCACATGTCTGGGCACGCAAGTGTGTGTGTGTGCAGGTATGTGTGGGCTGGGGAATCAGGCTGGGGGTACAGCTTCTTAGTAATGACTTGCAGGGTGGGAGAGAGCATCCACTCAGGCCTGGGGAAAAGCCAGTCCTGTGCCAGCCTGTGTGTGTGTGGGGGGGGGGGGGTGTTTCTGAGAATGTAGAATAACCCAGCTGGCCCCTCATGCTTCATCGTTTCACCCCAGCTTGTATTTGCCCCACGCATGTTCACCTGGATACTATCACTTGTCAAATATTTCCCATATGCCCTCAGAGACTTATCAAATACATTATCAGAATCAACTCATTTAATTCTCACAGCAATCTTAGGAGGCAGGCACTATTGTCATCCCCATTTTCAAGATGAGGTAATTGAGGCACAGAGGTGAGATAATTTACCCAAACTTACATAACTAGTAAATGCTAAAGCCAGATTCAAATCCGAAATCCAGTGCTTCCCTAACCACTCTAACAAAGTGTCTCTTAATGTGCCCCAAGTGTTCCAGCAGAGAAAGGAGCTAAAAACTTTGCCTAAGGAAGTCAGTGAAGGCTTCGCACGCAAGGGTCACTTTGAGTTAGGTTTTGATGGGTGAATAGAAGTTTGCTGAGTGAAAAAGAGCAGGAAAAAACATTTTAGTGAAAATAGCTCAGAATGTCAAAGGTCACAAGTATGCAGTAATGTGACATGGGAAGTTTGCTGTGGCTGGACAAGAGGGTACATAGGCATGAGGCTGGAGATGCACAGAGGCCAAGTCACACAAGGCCGTCTGGGCAGAGATGAGCCCCTGCAGGCTGTGAGCTGGGCAGTGGCTTGTTCCATCTCCGTCCTCCATAGTGTTGCTAAGCAACCTCCACTCTGGTCCTAGGTCCAAAAAGCCCCACTCCTGTGTGCTACCCTGTGTCCTCCCTCCTCCATCCCACCAACTCACAGCCCTGTTCTCTTTCTCCCTGGCCCTCCATGTTCGCAGGGGCCGTGAGGGCCTCGAGCATTTTCCCAATCCTGAGTGTGATTCTGCTCTTCATGGGTGGACTGTGCATCGCCGCCAGCGAGTTCTACAAGACTCGACACAACATCATCCTGAGTGCCGGCATCTTCTTCGTGTCTGCAGGTAATGGCCACCGAGCTGGCCAGCAAGAGCCCAGGCCCGCCCGTGGGGAGAAGGCTGAGGTTCAGGTGCCCAGGGGCTGGGAGGACCTGGCAGAGGGAGGAGGGGAAGAAGGAGGGGAATCTCCAGGCCTTGCAGCAGGTCGATGTGAAGGAAGGCAGGTTGTGCTGAGGCTCCCCGCTGCGCCTCCCCCTGAGTCCTCCAGGAGCAGCCCAGACCCTGTCCCTTAGCCCAGTGGCGCATCTTCCTCCCACCTCTTAGGAAAGGGCCCACATCCTGGGTCCTCCTCAGGGTACTGGGTCTGTCCTCACTTGCTCTCTCCCCTCACTGCCCTACCCAGGTACAAGCAGGCCAGCACCCAAAGCCACATTTCTCAGCCCAGTTACATGACAAACCACATTTGCTTCCAATGCCAGAAAAAGCCTGGGCTGTAGCATGAGCCATTTAATAAGAATGACTAATGTGAAAGTAGCACTTAGCATGCCCTAGACTCTAAGCTTTCACGTGTATTAACTCACTTTAGGCTTTCCACGGCCCTATAGGAGCAAGTCCTATCATTATCCCCATTCCCCAGATATGGGAACTCAGACTAAGGTTACTTGCCCACGGCTTTGAATCCAGGCAGTCTGGCCCCAGCAGCCAGTCCTAACCCCCTGAGACAACAGCTTCAAATCCCTGTGCAGCCTTGAGTAAGGTAACCAGATGGCCCGCTTTTGGCGGGACAGTCCCGATTTTTAACAATTTGTCCCGCGTCCCGCAGCATTTTAAAAAAGTCTCAATTTTTGGAAAGAATGCACGACAAGCTAGGGAACAGCGGGAGATAGACCAAATTTTTAATCAAGAACCCCCCCAACCCCCCCACCCCCACCCCGGTCAATGGTGTCCCGCTTTACCAATGTTAAAATCTGGTCACCTTAGCCTTGAGCAAGTTTCTTAACCTCTCTGTGACCTATTTCCTCATTTGCAAACCCCTTGAAAAGCACTCAGCAGTGAAGGCAGGTGGTAAATGCTCAATAAACAATACCTGTTATTATTATTCATCAATGCATGGTAGAATGCCTCTCTCTTCTCTCCCCTCTTCCACACCTGTTTCCATCAGCTCCTCCCTTTGTGGCTCTCTGCAAATGGAGTGATAACATATGAAGGTGATGCTTGCCAGTATCCCTCTATCCCCACCCATCCATGCACTGCAAAAACGCTGGACAAGGGAAGTCCCTTCCAGCTGTCCCTGTCCTGTAATCCTGTCCAGTGCCCCGCATCCTGCTTGGAAATTAATGTCCTTCTCTCTGATTCTGCCCCTCCCCGTGCCCACCCTGTGCCCCACAGGTCTGAGTAACATCATTGGCATCATAGTGTACATATCTGCCAATGCCGGAGACCCCTCCAAGAGCGACTCCAAAAAGAATAGTTACTCATACGGCTGGTCCTTCTACTTCGGGGCCCTGTCCTTCATCATTGCCGAGATGGTCGGGGTGCTGGCCGTGCACATGTTTATCGACCGGCACAAACAGCTGCGGGCCACGGCCCGTGCCACGGACTACCTCCAGGCCTCCGCCATCACCCGCATCCCCAGCTACCGCTACCGCTACCAGCGCCGCAGCCGCTCCAGCTCCCGCTCCACTGAGCCCTCACACTCCAGGGACGCCTCCCCCGTGGGCCTCAAGGGCTTCAACACCCTGCCATCCACGGAGATCTCCATGTACACCCTCAGCAGGGACCCCCTGAAGGCCGCCACCACACCCACCGCCACCTACAACTCCGACAGGGATAACAGCTTCCTTCAAGTTCACAACTGTATCCAGAAGGAGAACAAAGACTCTCTCCACTCCAACACAGCCAACCGCCGGACCACCCCCGTATGAAGCCCCGGGGGCCTCGCCAGCGCCGCCTGCCGGGTCCCACACAGAGCCCGGAGTGGGGGTGCGGCCCGCAGGGTGGGCGGGGGTGGGGGTGGGGGTGGGGGGAGGGTGGGGGCAACCAAATCATCCATGGGGGGGGAAACACCTTCCAAAAGCAAAAAGACAAAGACAAAAAAAGAGAAAAACATAAGTAAATTAAAAAAAAAAAAAAAAAAAAAAAAAAAAAAAAAAAAAAAAAAAAAAAAAAAAAAAAAAAAAAAAAAAAAAAAAAAAAAAAAAAAAAAAAAAAAAAAAAAAAAAAAAAAAAAAAAAAAAAAAAAAAAAAAAAAAAAAAAAAAAAAAAAAAAGAACAAAATATAAGAGGAACAAAGAAGCCAAACAGGAAATGTGAGGGAGAAAAAATAAATAAAAATAAACAAGGAAAGAAAAAACAAACTTTAAAAAAAGCAAGAGAGGATAAAAAAATTAAAAATAGAAAATAAATCTAAAAGAAAATGCATGATTTCCCATGTACCATTATTTTAACATTTAATAAAAACCAATTTAAATGAAAAAATAAAAGGGAACCAAGATAACATTAAAGCAAAAAAATGAGAAGGAGCAGAAAGGAAGGGGGACGTTCTTTGCATTTATCAGAGGTTTATGTTACTTGGTGGTGGTGGTTTTTTTTTGGAAACACGGGCGGATTCCTTTTCTGTTCCCTTTAACCCCCAGTGGTCTCTGCCTCCCTGGGCGAATGGGGGGTGGAGACTCCAAGGGCCCAGGGCCAGGTGAGCCTCTCGGTCACTGCCAGGTCCCTGGAGCCTCTGGATGGGGTGCCCCAGGGAGGCTGGGCAAGCTCCAGCTCCACCCAGCATCGATGGGGTAATTGTAGACCTCCAGGTGACCCAAGAGTCCTTGGTCCCTCCTGTCTGAAAGGTGCCTGGAGGGGGGTGCACTTGGGGCTTGCCCAGCCCCCAGGTCCCCAGTCCTTAATGGTCCTTAACCCACTGTGATGACTTCCTAGGCCTTGAGGGAAAGGAAGGAGAGGGGATGGCTGTCGGTGGCCAGTGTCGAGATGCCCAGAAACCCCGGAATCCTCAGGGTGAGCCTCTTGGGGTCACCGCCCCAAGCTCCTGTCCTTGGAGGCAGGAGCTTCCACCCTCCGGGGGCTATAAAGCAGCTCTCCCTCCTCACCCCTCACCTCAGGGCCACCCGCTGACCCTGGGGCGATGGTGGACCCCCAGACTCACAAGCCCCCAACCCCCAGGAAGGGGGCTCACTGACCCTTTGGGGGTCCTTGGACTCGCTGAAGTACCCTCGGGGCTGAGCGGGTCCAACAATGACATTGCAAAAAGGTTTCTTTTTACAAAAGAAAAAGGAAAAACAAGTGGTGATTTTTTTTTTTTAATAAAAATACCACAGACTATAAATAAATGTAAATATATAATAAGTGGATTTACTTGCAAGAAAATCAGATAGTATTTTTCTTTTAATTCTTTTCCAGCTTTAAACTGTGAAAACAAAAACAAAAAAAAATGGGGTGGGGTGGGGAACCTACACTTTAGCAGGGAACTTGTAAAGAGAAAACAGAAAACAAATATACAAATTCATTTAAAAACAAAATACTGTTGTGAGAGATTCTAGCTGGGCTTATAGCAGGAGGGTGCAAATCAAGGCCCTCGGGAGCTGCAGGGAGTTTCGGGGATGACAGGCCTCTTCCTTATACCAGGAAGGTGCTGCTAATGTGGAAGAGAGAGAGTCAGGGTGGAGAATGCAGTCTTCATGAAGGAGACTGCACACCCCACTCATACACACACACACACAGTCCTTGAAACCCAGCACTAGGATCACTCACAGGGACACACATGCCATCTAAACCCGTCCACCCCTACACAGCCAGAGGCAGGGTTCAGAAAAGCCGGGCTCATGCCCTCCAAAGCCATGGACAATGGTGACAGCTTCCCGTGGCTTCATGCTCACGTGCACCCTCCCGCCTCACACACGCACACCATGCTTGCAAGCATGGAACTGGTGCCAGTCTAGAGTCCAGCTTTGAATGCTGGGACTTGTTGTGTGGCCTCTCTGGACCTCAGTTTCCCCCTGTGTAAACATGTGAACTGACCCAGATGAGCTCCCAAGGCCCATTCTTGGTGTCGATGACTTTTAAGATTTGTCACCTGCCCAGAGGAAGATGCCAGGGACAACCAAAATAGCTGCCATCCAGCCCCCAGACATTGGGAACATTTCCAAATCATCAAGTCAGCCCTTCCCACAAACACACACACACACACACACACACACACACCATATGCCTCCTCACTGTGCTCCCAACCCCCTGCCCCCACATCCAATGTCAAAGCAAAAATTACACACATGTGAGCAAACGTAGCCTGCCATTTAGTGAGGGAAAGGGCACCAGAGGTCCCCAAAGCCACTCTTCATGTTGTGTCCCCTTTCTTTAATGCCATAACCCAGTTACAGAGAGAAAAGGGGGCTTCATTGACAGAAGAGATCAGCCACCAGATTTCCCCAGCTGTCGTTGAGGGGATCAGAGCAAAAGAGGAATCTCCAGGTGAGCTGGGAGCGATTAAGGCCAAGGGGGTGTAGAGGAGAGCTCCACAGAGTTTAATCCCAGGGCGAGGAGCAGCCTCAAAGTTACACTCACACCACAGACTGAAGTCTGGGGCATCCCATGCTGCTCCCCTTCCTCCCCACAGGGACAAGGGCCAGTTCAGACTGAGAGAAGCCAACAGCTTTCTGAAGCTTGAATCTCAGCCCAGCCTGCCAGGCACTCTGTTGAAGCGGGGGTTGGGGAGCAGGCAGGGAAGTCCGCTGCCCCCATCAGCTCGTTGCCTCTTTCTCAACACTGGCCTGGCCTTGCAGTTTCTTGATTTGAGCTCTGAGGAGTTGGGAGGAGTGGTGAGCAAGGCTTTTGGGGTTTGCACACGCCCAGCTGCCCTTCTCATCTTTCATCAGGGAAAGGAGAGCTCTGTTCTCCGGCCAGCAACAGCTGGAACCCTAAATTCAGTCTGAGCCACAAGGCAGAACATTTGCCGGCTGCCCAGGCGGGCATGGGAAGCCCCAGGCCTCAGGGCAGAGTAGTGGGAGCCAATGCTGGGTGTAGTGGCACTCATTCTCAGTCTAGGCAAGAATCACCACCTCTCCCTCCCCGACGCCACCCTGGCTACCACCCCCATCAGACTCCAAACCCGAAAGGACCAAAGACTAGCGAGAAGGCCGAGGCCCCGGGCGCTATCCAAGGAGGAGCGCTGACCCGGCTCTCTGAGCTCTGGCCCAGTGTGTGGGACAGCGGTCAGTGCTTCCCTCCAGGCCTGGGAGGCCTGGGGCCTGGCCCTCTGAGTGTGGTTGACACCAGCTTGGCTGAGAGAGGGCTGGGGGCCCGGACCGGCGGGGTAAGGGCACTGCTTTCCAGGGTGGACGATGGTTCGTGTCCAGCTCCAACCAGTTCAAGAAACCAAACTCTATTTTATTTTCTTGGTGGGTCCATTTTTTTTTTTTTTTTTCTGACTGTTAACAGAAAAAAATTTTAAAAAGCAGAAAACTAAAAAAAGAAAAAAAAAATCCTGGTACATGAAATAAAGATTTTTTTTATAGCTTGGTCCTCACTTCAGTGGGTTTCTTTAATTGCTTTCCCAACTCCTGGCACCCATTTAAAACAATTACAAAACCACAGATTCTCAGAGTTGGGGGATGAGAGGCTTAGAAGCCACGCTTTAGAGTCCCCACTCTTCATGAGGTCATGAGTCCTCTCATAAATATTCCTGATACTTGCACACCTCCAGTGACAGGGGCTCACCCCCTTCCTAAACAGCCCCAGCCCATGCTGGGCAGCACTCACTGTGAAAGTCTTCTCTACAGTGATCTTCAATCCACTCTTCCTGTGATTCCAGCAACATTGAAAAGGTCCCTTTCCTTAGATATTTGAAGACCATGGGAATGATGGCCTTGCATATTGTCTTAAAATAAGCCAGGCCCACTCAACAACCCGATGACATGCCAGGGTTTCCAGTTTCCCCACGCCTGAAGTGCACACAGTGCTCAGAGGCTCCCTGCACAGGGGGTGGGCTGGGAAACAAACTGGGAGGGTTTGGAAAGGGTCCTGAGATTCTCCTGACGTGAAGAGGCAGGAAAGGCAAGATGGGCTGTGTGCTAGTCTTCCTGGGCTGCTATAACAAAATACCATAGGGCGTCTTAAACAACAGACACTTACCGTAGATCTCACAGTTCTGGAGGCTAGAAGTCCAAAATCAAGGTGTCGGCAGATTTGGTTTCCAATGACAATTCTCTTCCTGACTTACAGATGTCCTCACAATGCAAAGAGAGAAAGCATTCTGGTCTTTCTGTCTCTTCTACAGCCCCACACTCATGACCCCTTTAAACTTCCATTACCCCACAAAGATCCCACTTCCAAATACTATCACATTGGAGGGGGCCCCAAAATCCAGCCCATAACAGAATGCTAACAGGAGGATTTGACCCTGGACAGTGAAGGAAGGCCCTCTTTGAAAGTAGATAAAGAACCTGCCCCTCCCTCACGGTCCAGCCTTGGTCTGGCCAAACTGCTAGGGTCAGCTGTTTGAAGAGGGCTGTGCATGGCTCCCAAGATGCATTCAGCACATTTAATTTAGTTCATTTTCACCTTAAAAAACTGTCATACTGCATAGGATGGGAGGAAGGAAGCTATTTCAAAATCAAATCAAGATTGAAAAAGCAAACAGAAAAGTATTTATCTGTCGGTAAATTGTAAAACGCTGCTTCTCCGGTGCCTACCTTCCCATTACCACCCTTCCTGAATTTATTATCCTTGACTCAGAAGGTCAGGTATAAACTCACAACTGATGCCATGAAAGACAGGAAAAAGGGAAGCTGCCCAAAATTTGTTTAAAATGAAAATATTAGATCCATTGCTCTAAAAAGAGAAAAGGCTTCCTTGTTTCCTACTGACATCTACCATCATAGACCAAAACAATCATGAAGGTCTCATTCATTACAGTGGCTAGAGTTCACTGGCCTGGGTATTTTACTATTTCCATTTGGAGAGCCAGAAGAGTGATCTATAGAGACCATCCAAGTCACCTTAGAAACAGCCATGACAACACACAATTGGAGTTGAGGAGACTCCCAAAAGCCACGACCCCAGTCCTGACACAGACCAGGGCTTCTTCATGAGCTCTGGGGGGAGTGGGAGGGGAGTCTCTGGGAGGAAAGACCCTGTCTGAGATTCAGAGGAAGAAGCTTAGTCATTGTGCAGCTCCCCTTGGGACTCATGAAAAAGGAGATGGTATTCAAAGACCCATCCCACACAGACCTACGAGAAAGCCAGCCCCACGCCATGCGGCCCTAGAAAACTCCGCTCTAGAACTGGCCAACATTCAGAACTCTCTGCTCAATTCAGCCCAGTACCCAGGGGCCACACAAGCACCTCTTCCACTAGGCTCCCCCATAACATTTACAGGCCCCAGGGCCATCATACAAATAGAGGCCCACATACTGGACATCTACATATTAAACAGCTAAAAATCAAATGAATGAACTTTAAAATAATGCTCTCTTCTTCTTTTCTGACAGCTGTATCTCATGATGACCTGACCCCGATTTGAATTTAGAATTCTCAGCCTCCTCTACATTCTGCACCTCTAAGTGGCAGCACGGGCCAGGCCTGCCCCCAGCCCTTGACCCTCGCTCCTAGCCCACTGCCCAGACTGCCTTTCCTTTCCACCCCAGATTCACTTCGCATGTGCAGGGCCTCTCTCAAAGCACGTACGTCCAAGCCCCGGCTACAGCTGCCAGAAATAGTCATTCCTTGGTCACCCGCTGGGCCAGTCCAACGTCAACAAAGATGAGCCAGCCCTGGTGTCTGGCTCAGGACCCTTTGTGCATTCTAAAGTAGCAGACATCAGAGAGGTCTAGAGTAGGGATGTGGGCTCAGGGTGAGCACATCCCGTTAGCCTATGGACAAGCCCCATGGGGAGTGGGGATGGTCAGAGGCAGGGGCCCCTCTTGCACATGTCCACAGTACAGCCTCTCTCTGGCTTTTGATTGTAGATTTCAACACCCGAGGGCTCTGACTTCCAGAGGCTCAGGTAAGGGGCCGCAAAGCTCACATAGACCTATACCCTCATGGAAAAAAGACACCACTGGAGTCCAGAGAGGGCAAGCGATGTGGCCAGACTGGCACAGTGAATCGACCTCAAGCAGGCTCCAGGCCCCAGCGTCCTGACCACTCCCCACTGCCACCACCACCACCACTATCCCCAGCCACCCCTCCTGATGGAGGTTTGGAGCATTCTTTCCCCTTCCTCTTCCTTCAGGTTCCAGGCTTCCATTCTCTCCCTCACAGTGGTACTGGCTTCACCCAACTCCAAGGCTCCCAACGTGTCTGCAAGGGGGTGAGGGAAGGTAGCTGTCCCAGCGAGTGTCTAGAGCCGCCTAACAAGGAGCATCAGTTTAGACTGGCTTCCATGCCGATGGCTGACAAGGCTGGCTGGCAGCCAACAACTGCCTGCTTCCCTGGTGCCCAGGCTCTGGAAAGAAATGTTTCTGGGACAGCTTGCAGACTTCTCCCAGGCCCAACGAGCCCTGCCCTGCCTGCCCTCCCCAGAGTGGCTGCCACAGACACAGGTATCCAGCCGTGTGCTAGGGCCTCCTCCCTCAGGCTCACCCCAGCCTACTGCGTGCACGTCTTCTCAACTCCGTGTTCAGTGAGGCCACACTGGCACCTTGAAATTGTCCATGGTGGAAGTGTTTACACCACAGAAATGGGCAAAGGCTATGAATCAGGGATTTGTTTTAATGAAGAGCTGACTGTCAAACATTTACCAGCAAACCACAGCACAAATCTGTAGGTATGGTGTGTGCATGTCGGTTCATTTACACATACCTTCTAGACATATCCATAGGCACCCACAGTGCAGGTGCATGTATGTCCATGTACATATCCGTACGTGCACATATGTATGCATGCACAACACACACACACATATGCTTCTGGAATTAGATCCACTCATCCAAACATATTCCTTCAGCCTATCAGTATTTAATGACCACAGCCTTGATCTTGGTCCCAATTGTACAGACATGACAAGGACATGGATTTTCCTGCAGGAAGCTGTCACTAGAGACAGGGCCATAGACAGGGAACCAGTGGACTGCTGGGGAAGATGATAAAGCCGCACAAAGGCATAGAGAGAAGGGGGCACTAACACGGGGCGGGCACACAGAGGAGATGGTTTCAGCAACTTGCAAACCCACCGCACACATTTCTCTACATACTTAATTATAATACATGCACTCGGAGACCCATCAGTGCCCTGACGTGCACAGGTAAGCATAGAGGTGGGTATACTATGTCGCATCTATGTGGACACATGTACCATATGTGCATATGCATGCATGTACATGTGTGCTTACATGTGCCCAAAACATTGGTCAGAACAAAGGAACATAACACTAGGGCAGATGGCCCACTTTTGTCACCAGGCACACCAGCCCTGAAGCAATGAGCCAGCCTTCCTCCTCTCTCTCTCTTTCTGTCATTCCCTCTGTCTCTCCTTTTCAGTCTCCCCCCTCCCCCTCTCTCTTGCTGTTGCTCTGGCTCCCCTCCCCCTGTTGGGTTCTCTCCCTCCTCCCTCTCCCACTGAGTGACCAGTCGCACCTCACCTCACCCACACTGCCATGCAAAGGATTCCTGGGGGAATAAGAAGTGAATGGTGAGGCCAGCCCGGGCACCGCTCTCATCTGCTCGTGCTGCGGGCAGAGAAGGGACGAGGGCCAGGGACAGGCCCTCTGAGGCAGCCCTCTGCCATCAGGAGGACAGAACAAGAATGTCTGGCTTGAGGGGGAGGAGGAGAGTCTCCCTTCCCCTTCCATTCAAGGCAGGAAGTCTGGGATAACCTGCCATGGGCCTTAAACCACTCAAAATCTTACAGGGGATGTAAGACATAGGGAGATGAAACTCAGGCTCCAGCGTCAGAGGAGCCCGAGGAGGGAAAGGAAAGGACTTAAGCTAAGCTGCTGTTTATGTCACTCTCTCACTCAAAAACCTTCAGTGGCTCCCCTCATGGTAACCTGCAAAGACCTCCCTCATCGGGGCCCTGGTGTCTGTCTTGCCACAGCGACTAGGATTTGCTGAGAGACTACAACCTGCCTAGCACTGCCAAATCACATAGTTATCACAGCCCTGTTAAGCGGTATTATCACCCCCTTTACAGATATGAAAACTGAGGCTCAGAGAGGCAAAAAGTATAGGGATTAGAGGGTGGGCCCTGAAGTCCTATGGCCAGAGTTCAATCCTGGCTCTTGTCACTTACTAGTAGCACAACCTTGGGCAAGTTATCTATGCCTCAGTTTCCTCATCTGCAAAGGGAGAATAATAATAATATTAATAGCATGTACCTGATAAGGTGGTTATATTGAGAAAACGAATTAAAAGCATTAGACCCACGCCTGATGCCTAATAACTGTTACACAGCATTTTCTATATAAGCAGACACTCAAGGCATGTGCCACGGCGCCGAGCCACACTCAGAGGTGGCACGGCTGTGTCCAGAGTCCTGTCTCTGTCATCTATACACACAAACACACACGGGGTCACGGGTGCATTAGCAGAGGCTGCACAGGGCACAGCAGCGCCAAGAGGGGAGGAGGGTGCTCCCTGGCAGGGGCCGGGGGACATGAGTGCAAACGCAGAGCCAGGAGAGACTTCACAGTTCTGAGTGTGAAAGCCCTAGAGAGCTTGAGGCTCAGCTGTACCCACCTCCTTCCTGGCACTGCCCAGCCTGGCTCTCAGACACACTGCAGGACCACTCTGGTGCCATTCATTCATTCATTCATTCATTCATCTCCATGCCCTGTGCTCAATGAGGCAGGTGACACCAATCAAAACAGACATAGCTCCATTTGTACATATGTTCCAGGTGGGGAGAGGAAAATTTAACAGGTTAAGAATCAAATAGGGGAAGCTGGGATGGCTCAGTGGGTTAAGCGCTCACTTTGCCGCCCCAGGGACCGAGAATCGAATCCCGGCCCAGGCCTGTGCGGACCCATATGCTGAACTGGGGAGTTCCCCCAGTTCAGTTCTCTCTCTGTCTCTGTATCTCTCTCTCTCTCTCTCTCTCTCTCTCTCTCTCTGTCAAAAACAATAAAAATAAAAAAAGAATCAAACAATTATATAATCACAAATTGTCATGAATGCTATAAAGTAAATACATTGAAGAAATGATTAAAAAAACAAAACACAAGGTTTGCCCTCTCCTTTGGTTATCTAAAACTTAGTGGCTTAAAACAATAAATGTTTTATTCTCTCTCACAATTCTGTGGGCTCAGTCACCTCTACCAATGCCAGGAGGGGGAGAAGTCAAGTCTACCTCCTGACGGGAGAGCAGCATGGTGTGAGAGGACCAGCTCTGAAGGCGCACTTCCACAACCCCCTTAGACAGAGCAGTCAGAAGAGGCCTCTCTGAGATGACTTTCAGCTAAGCTTTGAAGGATAAGGAGAGTGAGCCAGGCAAAAACAAGAAATGGGAGGGAAGGGGAGGTTCCAGGCAGAAGGAACAGCCTGTGCAAAGCCCCTTTCCCTGAGGCAGGTAAGAACTTGGCCTGTAAGTAGATCTCAAAGATGGATCCAAATGGTTATTCCTGGTGAGCAAGGGACATGTAATACAGGATAAGGTGGAAAGGGTGGGCAGAGGGCAGTCCTCATGGGCAGGCCTTGGGATTTTATGCTAAGGCAAGGAGAGCCTCTTACCCAGGCATGACAGGGAAGTCACCCCCGAGCTTTGCATGCACAATTCACCAAGCCAGACCCAGGCTAGACACCCAGGAGAGTCCAGATATAATAGTGAGGTGAACCTTCCTGAAGCTCATAGTTTTATTTGAATTATTTACTTAGGATTTGTGATCTGCCCTTTTCCATTCAATTAACCTCTATTTATGCAGCTCATTCTATGAGTGGAACAGCTTCCGGTAAAAGATACATAAATAAAAAGAAGATTAAAGGTGGAAAACCAAGGCCATGGAAAGGAGAAGGAAGCAATATGACAAAAAGTACAAGCTTCCTGGCAAGCAAGGCAAAAGGGGAAACATCGTAAATCCTGTCGCTTTCATTTCAAAGTCAATACTTCAGTTGTTGTAAAGAAAACTTTTTCCTGGTTCTCATATTCTCTGGAGTAGAGTGAAAACATATATGAAACAATAATTACCAACTCAGGCTAAAACAAAGGGAAGGTTAAAAGAGTGCCCCAGACAGAAACTGAGCTGGAAGTCACGGGTTCCTTGCCTCTCAGAGCACTCACCCCTCGAAAGGCAGCAGAAAGGGTAGGCAGGAGAGTGAAGCCCAGCTTCACGCCTCCCTAGCTGTGCAATGTGAGTGAGAGACAGCCTCCCTGAGCCTTCATTTCCTCATCTGCAACATGGGTTCAATGATTCCTACAGAGGACTAGCAGCTGGGATGCTCTGAGCAGACACTGAATGTGACACTAGCATAGTGCCTGGTGCATCTGGTCCCCAATGAAGAGAAGAATAATCACTTCATGCCAGGCATCAGTTTAAGCACTTTACATTTTAATGCTATTAAAATGAGATAGATCCCATTATTACATAAATGAAGAAATGAAACACAGAGAGATTAAGATATGTGCCCAAGATCACAAGCAAAAATGTGGTGGAGCTGGGACAGTATTCCAGGCATTCTATTCGCTCCAGAGCTCCCGTGCCTTCACCCCCATATGACCCACTTCTCTATAGTATCATAGTGTTTGCCCTGTCCCCTTCTCTTTATTTTCATCCCCCAGTGGACACACACTCAGTCTGCTAGAGCACTCACAGCTGAATGGGAGCTCCTCCCCACAGGAAGCCAAAATTCCTGTCTTGTTGGCTCACTTCGCTCTCACCTCCTTCCCACTTTGCCTCGCTCTTATCTTACCTCTGTCCTATAGAGTTTGTGAAAACCGCATTAAACTTTCTTCCATTAGACAGCCCTTCAGAGTCAATCGCTTCTGCTGAAGGGATTGGCAAAGGGCTAACAGAGGTGAGACTCAAAGATGGCTAAAAAGGCTGAGGAGAATTCTTCCCATGGGCTCCTTGACAACAAAGACATAACTCACTTATCACTTGCTTAGCACATGGCAAAGCCTAGTAATCTTATGAACTGAATAGAAGCAAACTGAACTGAATTGAATTGAATTAAACTGAAGTAAACTGAATTGAGTTGAGTTGGATTAAACTGAATGCAAGATTGAATGTATGGAGACTGGAGGCTGGATAGATGGATGATTGAATGGATAGATAGATGAATAGTTGATTGAATAAATGGAGAAATGAGATTTTTAGTTGCTAAGATGTGGATGGGTGGGTGGGTGGGTGGGTGGATGGATGGATGGATGATTTGGTGAGCACAGCTGGTAGGAAAATCTGGTAACTGAAAGCACAGAGGTAAGAATGTCCAAGGTGTGTTTGGAAAGCACTGAAAATGTCAGTGTGACTGGGGCACACCAGGAAAAAATAGAAAAAAAAGTAAATACCCACATTGTGTGCTTGGTGGCTGCGGGAAGGGAGGAGTTAACCGCAGGATGGCTCCTCGGCCAGCTGTGACCAGGGTGACACTGACAGATTACCGCACATCCTCCGCACTAATAACACTGCAGCGTCCTCCTCCTGCCGCTCGCCAGTCAGCACCAGCTCCAATGGATCAATACCAAGGGGCACTCACTGAAAATCATCAGCCAATTCCTTCCAAGGCTTGAACAAGTTAAGGCACAGAGCTGCAGAGTAGAAGGGACCTTAGAGATCAGTTCATCCCCTGGACTGGGAGCTCCTTGAGCCAGGGATAGTGTCCCATTCACCTTGGCATGCCCCGTTCCGTCATAAGGCAAAGCAAGAACAGCCCTCTCCAAAAGTTTGCTGAGCAAATGAATCAACCTCCTGGCCAATGCAGGCATCCTCACAAGAATATCTCTACCACATTCGGTCCCTCAGCCTCTACTTGCATAGCTCCTGCAACTGGAGACTCCCCACCTCCCCTAAGCAAACAGAGCTTTCCGTTAGTGAACAGATCTAACAATTAAAATTGTCTTCCCATCATGCTGTGAAATAAGTCAGAGAAAGAAATACCATGGAGTTTCACTTATATGTAAAACCTGAAAACAAAAACAAAGCCAAACACAAGCAGATTCATAGTCATGGAGGGGGAACTGATGGTTGACAGAGGAGAGGGGTGTGGAGTAAACAGGTGAAACAGGTGAAAGGGAATGGAGTCAAGAAGATTGTGATGGTTGCACGGTGACAGGTGATAACTAGACTTGGTGTGCTGATAACATTATAAGGTATACAAATGCCAAATCACTGTATTATACAACTGAGACTAATATTATGTACCAACTATATACTTAAATTTAAAAAATATTTTAATGCCTTTCCTGTTTTGAGTTAACCTCCCCTCCCCTCCCCTTTCTTTGACCATGAACTTCTATTTTTCCAATATCTTCCTCTTTCCTATCCACCTGTCTTCCCCTCACCTACACCATCCAATAATCCAGTCCTCACCTCCTGGGGTGATGAATTCATATGACTGAGGATGGAGAAGAAGAGAATTCACATCCACCGAACACCTGTTCTAGGTGAGATACATCAGAGATCCACACATTTTGTTTCATGTAATCCTCATGAATGTTTTATGAGGTACGTGCTATAGTCCTCATCTCACAGATGAAGACCTTGAGGCTCAGAGAGGTTGAGTAAACCGCCCAGAGTCACTGGGACACACAGTGGCAGAGACAGGACTCAAACCCAGGTCTGTGGGCTTCCACTGTGCCCTCACAGCCCAGGGGCACACAGCATGACTATTTCCTACATCTTGTTCTTGGACTCGAACAAGTCTGGACAGGATTTCACTGGTCCTCGAAACCTCAACCCCCAGGGAAGCTAGAGGGAGTTGCTCAAGGTCACAAGAGCTAGGGGGCTACCCAGATCGGAGGCTTTTCCTCCCCTGCTGGCTGCTCCTCTCCAGCTCTCCAACCCAAGGACCATGGCCTCCAAATAGCATTCCTCAGGGAAGGAAACCAGGGCTCCTTGGAGAAATGGCTGATTCTAGGACTTGGAAGGGAAAGTACAAGATGAGTCTGGAACACTGTGTTCTTCCAGAAAGCCAGGAAGTTATCAAGGACTACAAGGGCTAGGTCACAAGGCTCAGTATCCAACTTGAAGGGGCTCTCACAGTAGGAAATGAGGCCCCCTGAGCACCAGAAAAAATGGGAGGATGCCAGAGAACGCACTCATTATCTTGAAAACTGGTTTCAAAGCAGGGGGAGGTGACAATCAAAATAATATATAGTACATGTTATTATGTGTGTTATACATAGATTAGACATAACATGCAATCTTATATCTACATATAGGCTGCCCACCCGACCTGGAAGAGCTCTGTGCACTGTGGACACTTGTTCAGATGCAGCCTGGAAACCTCCAGAGGGGCCCCAGCCCCAGCCCAGGGCTGGCCTAGGCCTCTCCAAACCCTTCCCCTCCCCAGCACCCTGCCTCTCCCTCCACAGAGAACAGCTGGGGTTGACCTTCTGTGAAGCGGACTGGCCCTGCAGCCTGGAGAGAGAAATGAGTTGCCCAGAATCCCCTGCTCGGGCTGGATCTCCCAGGCACCTGAGTCTAGGGCCTCTCTGTCAGCCCAGTGCCAGCAGCTCTGTCCCCATGTGCAGCCTGATGGGCTGGAACTGCTCCAGGAGTCAGCATGAGGCCTCCGTCAGGACTGTCCCTGCCCCACAGGCCACCTCCTTCCCTCTTAGTTCACCTGCCACATGCCTGCCTGTCACAGCAATGCCTCCTCAGCCTCACTCCCCATCCTCAGTCTCACTTGGTCTCTCTCCAGGCCCCACTGGTCCTCATTCCCTCGTCTCCATCCGGCTACCACACCAGTCCAGCCCTACACCATCACACACACACACACACACACACACACACACACACACACACAGATCAAACTATAATTCAGTGGTAACCACTTCAAGCTCACAAAAACAAAGTCAGGATTCAATCCCCTGCAGGCTGTTCCCACGCTGAGATTCACATGCACTGTCCTTTCTTAACTGTTGTGTTTGCATGTGCACAGAAGATCTCTACAAGATAACACAAGACACCAGAAAGAGTGGTCAGCTCTGGGAGGGAGGGCTGGAAGCAGGGATATAAGCAAGATTAACTGCGCAGGGCACCTTCTGAATTTTGTATCATAAACATGAAAAATCTATATAAAATTAATGAATTTGTTTTAATAACGGTGACCATTTTTCAAAAAGAAAAAGAGAAGAGTCCTGGCACCCCTTTACTAGTTCTATGACCTTGGACAACTTACTTAAGCACCCCAAGTCTCAGTCTGCTCAGCTATAAAACGAGGGTGATGACGGTACCTGCCCTGTAAGGGAGGTAAGAAGCCAAACTCAGAAAGCACTTGGCACCATGCATGGCAAACCACCAGGGCTCAGTAAACGCGAGTCCACCTTCCCCTGGAAACTCTGAGCCCCGTGACAGCAAGAACCACAGTGTTCAACTTTGGATCCCAGAGCCTAGCACAGTCTGAAATACTCCCTGACATCTAACGGGACACAGGTCACCGCCCTCAGGAAAGCCTTCCAGGCCCCTCTCTGGAGGCCCTGCTGCCCTAGTGGTACCCCCACCCCCTCCTCCAACACACAGGAACCTGTGACAGCTCTTGCTTCTGTGCACAAACCACTGCCCCTGAGTCTCTTTCCTGCACCTTCGCGCTCCTGCTTTGCCTGGTAATCTTCAAACTTGTCTCATCCTCCAAGAGCCTGCAAAGGTTCCCCCTTCTGTGTAACTGACCAACTTGCAGGCTCAGGCACTTAATACAGAGCTCAGAGCAAGCAAGCCGCACACCATTTCCTATCTACCCTCCGTCTCCCTCCCTGCTCTGAAAGCTGCAGGAGGACAGAGGCTGTGTTTCTCATCTCTACAATCTGAGCATTTAGCATGTAACAGGCACTTAGGAAATGTTGGTTAAATGAATGAATGAACGAATAAATCATTTCTGACCACTTAGCCACCTGTCAGCCTTCAGAAGCCACATTCTGGTGAGTCACTCTTGCCCTGCCCATGCCTCATGGTGACAGCGGTGACCTCTCCTTGCGGTCTCTTCCACCAGCTCCAACCCAGAGGCTGCGTCTCTCAGCCTGAGTGCACCCAGAGAGCCTTCCAGGCTGGCCTAGCAGCTGCAGCTGGCGTACTGCTCAGCACTGCAGCTTCGGGGAAGGCTGAGTGGCCTGCAGGGAGCCCCCCGCCTCTCTTCTCCCTGCTTCAAGAGGTTTGCTGAAGCCCTTAAACAGGCACTGTGCCAAGAGTGGGGACAGAAAGACAAACAAGATAATCCCTGCCCTCACAGGCAAAGAATGGCATAGAGGAGACAGACGGCTGGTCTACCCCTTTCAATCCACCCCCCATGATTCACTGAATGCCTACCATGTGTCATTCTACTGTGTGCCTTTACACAAGTCCTGTCACTTCTCTGTGCCTCAAACAGGTATGGAAAGACCCACCTCATTGAATCAATAAGGATTGTTTGGCAAATGGAACCAGATAATTTATGTAACTTGCTCAACTATAAAAATCTGTACCATTGTTATCATCGTTGTTATTTATATATTCATATAACAATAATGAGTAACTGAAGGTCTTTCCTTAACAGACACAGCGACTTGCACATAGTAGGTGTTTAATCGATATTTGATGCATTGAAACGCAGTCCCGGTAATGGGCATGCCTTTTCATACCTTGGGGAACAGCGCCATCCTGTGGCTAGAATTCAGAACACATGGACCTTCTGGTAAAGAGGGACAGGGTTTGGTGGGGGCTACTGAGAACCCCACAGAGGTCATTTTAGGATAAACACAAGTAAAGTCAGTCTGACACCACAGGACAAGAAGAAATTTCTTTGCCCTCAGAGGTGGTACAGGCTGAGTATATATAGGTGCAACGAAGTGAAGCAACACTCCAGATTATTTCTCTATAAAAGGGTCATTGGGCGAACTGACATGCCCAAAGAGCAGCCCAGCCTTGTGCTCAGGTGGTTTGACCTGACCCTATGGACACAGCTGTTCATCCTTCATCTGAGAAGACTTGAAATTCACTCTGCCCCTCACAAGCTGTGTAACCTTGAGCAGACTGCTGCCCTGTCTCTGAGCAATGAGGTTATAATCCCTGCACTGACCACTTCAAAGAATTGTTGTGAAGGTCAAATGGGATAAGAAAAGCACAACTAGTTCATAAATTGTAAAATGCTGTACAAACATGATGGATGGATAATACAGTACTTCCAATCATAGTAGTAACTGGCATTTACTGAGCTTCTTAATGTGCTAAACTATTCATCATATAATCTCATCAATTCCCACAAAGCTATATAAAACAGGTACTTTTAAGACTCCCATTTTGCAGATGAATATATTGAGATTTAGGGAAGTCTGAAATTTTGCCCAAAGACACAAACAATAAAAAGGAAAGCCAGGATTTGAACACAGGACAGGGGAACCTCCAAATTGGGGTAGTCAAGCACACTGCTATATCATCTCAATAGTTCCAGCCACTGAACAGGGACTTAAAGGTAGTCCCTGATATGCAGTGGTAGATGTCCTGAAGAAAACAAAAGCATTCTTGATGTCTGTCCTCTTTTTCCCAGGAAATTCTGCTTCCTTCCCAGCTCTATCTCAGCATCTCCTTTGACCTTGGAGCTTCCTGGGAGAGGGAAGCCCTTGGGCTCTGCACACACAGTCCTGATCACAGCCAAAGTCAGAAAGTCCTAAAACATTCCCTTCTGAGTACAAGCCTGGAAAGGGACCATGCATCCTCCCACAAGAGACTGGCAAAAGCAGATGGGGGGCTGGTCCCCTTCAAGGTCTTTGTTGAACAGATGGTACCAACATCTGGTATCAACAATCACAATGACCCTCACGTGTCTAGAGTCTTCTTGGGTTTATGAGAGTCCCTCTCTCCATTTTCTCATTAGTTGGCCCTCAGAACATTCCTTTGCAGTCAGAATCCTTAGCCCTACTTTATAGATGAGGAAACTGAGGTTCAAAAAGATGAAATAACTTACCCAAGGTCACATGCAAGCTCCAGTTCAAGATTCCAGAGTACAAATTCTCCTGACTCCTGAGGCCTACACCTGTTTCTGGTTGACAGTCCTGGTTCTAGTCCTAGTTGTGCCATCAGCTGGCTGTGTGACCTCAGCCAAGCCACTGAGTCTTGGTTGCTTCATGTCAAGCGATCCCTGTCAGCTCTGACTTTGAGTCCTCTCTTCCTGTCCTTGAACTATAATGACAAGGGTGTTCGGCAGCATCTGCAAGTTTTGTAGAGAAGCAGCTGTGACTGCCTCCCTTGGGAAGCTTCTCCTGACTGCCCAAGGCTGAGTTATTATCCCGCGTTGTGCCCCCACAGCACTCACAGCCTTGCATAGCAATTTATCTGCAAATTCCCAGAGAGCCAGGCAGTGAGCATACATGAACATGAAGGAGGTCAGATGTGATGCAACTGGGAGTCGTGGCGACTGCGGCAAAAGAGAGAGCCTCTGGCTTAAGGGGGCAGCCCCTATTCAGCTCCAGCTTCTTATCAGCAAGCAACAAAGCCAGTCCAGTGTGGCTAGATCTTAGAAGCCAAAAACCTGAATTTTTATGTGAAATCTGCCTTTTAAATGTAGATAATATATATTTCATTAAGTACTTCATAGGTATTGCAGCCCCTGGATTAGCCACGCCTACTTTCCCACCAACCTTCATTCTAGTTGAGAGCATTGCTGGGTCTCTCTCTCTGAACCCTGAGTGACCAGCTCAGGGTCTGGATCCTCATATGTGACCAACAATTGCTTTTGAAATGTTGCAAGAGCTTGTCCCAGTCAAAGCCCCCATGGGTTTCTGGGGACCATGCTAATCTGACTGGCATGGATTCAGAGTTTATTGCTTTAAGCACTTCATATTACCTGACTGCTCACTACATACATACTACTATCCCGTCCATTTTACAGGTGAGAAAACCAAGGCTCAGTCACACAACTTGCCCAAGGCTTGACATAGAATTCAAATTCAGGTCGTCTATCTCCCAGATGCCTGCCTGCATTGCCATGATGCCATACTGCCCATGAGACCCCTCAAATATCACCTGTAGTCACTTGGCTCCAAGAAGTCTCTCCAGGCACCTGCCAGGCATGGTTTCCAGACCTAAGGATAGTGAAAGCCAGGGCACAGGCACAGAGAAGAGGACAATGCATGTGCTACAGAAAGCAGACCTCAGGTTCAGGGAGGGGCACCTGCCAGCCATGACTACACAGCCAGCCAGATCCAGCTAGAATCAATGTTTACCTCTGTGCTCAGGACACCAAACCCCAGCTTCCAACAGAACAAAGTACATAGCGCAGAAAGAAAAGCCAAGGAGAGGCCTGGGTATTGCTCATCCCTTTGAAAAGCCGAGCACTCTCTTAACTAGCTAAATGGTTCCTAAGGAAATGGGAGTCTATTTTGTCTCCTGTCACCAGGGCTGCAAATCCTGATATATCTCAGGCCACAGCGAGAAGCGGATGGCTCAGCACTTGGAGAGATGCCCGCATGAGGCAGGAAGTGGGGTGGATGATTCAACAGGTACCTCTCTATTCTGAGAACAGACCCAGTGATGGGTGAGTGTACATCCAGCTGAGATAAAAATAAATAAATAAATAAACTTGAATGCCGGGTGTTGGCATGTACAGCAAACCTCCCTTTCTTCTGGGGGACTTGAAGCATCCTTTGGGGCTTTAATCCTTTCAGGTTTTCTATTTTTAAAAATTTACTGGGGCGACCAGGCTCTTGGGAGGCAGGGGTGGGCTGGTGACTCAAAGGCTTCCCTTCCTACCAGCACGCCTCCAATGGGAGCATAAAGTACTGGGTTCCAGGGGTCGGTGGAGGCACCACACCCCCCACTCTCAGTCTTTCTCACCTGTAAAATGGGGTGGCGACCTTTTCGTATAGATCTACCATTCCTGTCTGAAACCTTAAGGCTCAATGCATTTGCTAATTTAGAGGTCTGGGTTTCATCAGGTTTTATGGTGGGTACACCATATAGTATGTAATAGATGCCCAGCGAGGTCTGGGGCAGTACTCCATGAACCCTCTACTTTTTCCACAACAAAATGTATGAACAGTCAGACTAAGGGGGATAAAATAAAGACTATAAATATCCTCAATTCAACGCACATCAGATTTGTTATCAAATGCTCACCCCAACCTCACGAGGAAGCTTTTGGTTTTCAGAGCTTTGAGGGTCTTGGATTTGTGTATAGTGCTGACTTAGTTCTAGGCACACTGGAGTTTCCATTCCAGTTGCACCGTTACCAGCTGGCTGACCCTGAGAAAAACATTCCTCCTTACTGCACCTCAGCATTCTCACCTATAAAATGGGGTGATGATCCCTATGGAGGTTCTTAGGAAATACATGAGGTGATGCAGGTTGCCACACTGGAGGTCCCCAGGAGGAGAGATCTTGGTGTGAGGCAAACCTGCATACAAGGCAGGGGCAGATTCCCTTTAACCACGTCTGCTGTCAGGCGGACGCATAATCAGATACACAACTGCCAGCAGGATGCGGCGCTAGTGTCAGCCTGACCAGCACCTAACTTTCTGCAGTAAAAGCTCCATGAGGATACGCAGTCTCACAGGGCTGCTTGGTGGGAGGGAGTCAGAACAAGGGACAGCATTCGCCTGAAGAAGCATTTCTCAGCACAGGCAGCTTGAGGGAACAGCCCCGCCCAAGAAACGGGGCTGATGCTCCAACCAGTGCAGCCAAGAACCAGTTCCCTGGACAATGCCAGGCTCTGGCTCTGTGACTCTCCCCTTCCAGTATTTCCATTCACTCCCCCTTTCCCTCTGATCGGGTCTTCCTATAAACCATGATCACATTCCAGACCTCTTCCCAACCAGACTTCCTCAGAAACTCTGTCTGGCATGTGATCACCCTAAACCCTTAGTCACACATTTGCAGACAACCAACTGGTGACTCCTAGAAAAGGCCAGTTTACATCTGTGGCCAATTTGAGGCTCCTGAGTTGGCCACAACCACATCTCCCAATCCACATGCTCTTCCAGAGCCTAGAGCCTTGACTCTGGGCAAGCGTGTGACTTGCTGGTAACCAACAGAAGGGGTGGGAGTAATGCTGCTGCATACCTTCTGAGGCCAGGTCGTAGAACAGCATGCAGCTCCCTGCTTCTTAGCCACCATACTTGCTCTGGAAGCCTGCAGCTCCCATGGAAGCAACTTGACTGCCCTGAGGTCGCCATATTGTGAGGAAGTGCAAATGCTCCATGAGAGAGGCCCTAAGACAAAATGGAGAGAAAGAGAAAAGTCTAGCCAGCCCAACAGCTGCTCCAGCTCTACCCGCATCTAACTACAAAGGCATCAGAGACCCCAGGCCAGAACCACCCAGCCAAGCCCCTTCCCCGATTCCTGACTTACAGGAACCAAGAGAGATAATAAAAGGATTGTCGTGGGTTTAAGCTGCCAAATTTTGGAGGGATGTGTTGCAAAGCAATAGATAGCCTGAGCCTGCTTCTCCCCACTTGCATCAAGAGGAGGGCTGACGCTGCTATCAGAAAACTCTTAGAAAGAATCAAAACGATGGCTGTTTATGGAAAGCACTAGCAGTATCTGGCACATAGTAAGCACTCCATAAATGCCACTTCCCTTTTCAAGGCACTGGCCGTTCCTATTAGAAAATGCACTTGCCTTATCTGGAAGGGACAAGACAGGATAGAATAGCATAGAAAGCTGGTCAGAGAACCGTAATACTGGTGCCTCTCACTTCTCTAGGGTGACCAGACGTCCTGCTTTTGGCAGGACAGTCCCGATGTTTAACAATTTGTCCCGCGTCCCGCGGCGTTTTAAAAAAGTCCCGATGTTTGGAAAGAATGCACAACAAGCTAGGGAACGGCGGGAGGTAGACCAAATTTTTAATCAAGAACCCCCTCCCCCCCGGTCAATGGTGTCCCGCTTTACCAATGTTAAAATCTGGTCACCTTATTCTAGACACGACATGAAAGGATGGATGGATATGGAGGGCTTGGCAGGCACCTAAGGGTGTCCCTTTTTGGTTTAGAAAATGCTTTTGCAGTCACCCCCTCAGCTAGACCAGAAGTTCTTTGCAGACAAGAATCTCACTATCGATCATTACACTTATATACACAGGATCCTGCTACAAAAGGGAGGCTCTGGGTAATGCAATTTGAACGAATGATTGAATACCAATTTTTATTCCTTTATTCATTGACTTTGTCAGTAAATACTTACTGGGCACCTTACTCTATGTCAGGCTCTGTTCTAGCAACTGGGAACAGAGGCCCTATCCCCACTCCCTCAGTTGCTCCATGTGATGAGGGAGACGGACATGGATCAAATAAGTACGTAAGTAACATTTAATTATCAGCACTATGAGGGTTAGGAAGGGGAAGCACAGAGAGCCAGGCATGGGTGGGAGGGAAGCGACATTAGACCAAGAGCTGAGAACCAGTGAACAAACAGATAAAAGTTTACTGGGAGACCCTGAGGAGAAAGGAATGGAAAAATCCAGGAAAATATGTTGGGAGGAATGTCGTCAAGTCAGCTAAAGAAAGATGCCCAAGCCAACAGCTCAGAAGTAGCGCCTCTGCCTAGCCGAGAGAGGCGCTGAGACCACCGTGTCAGAGAGGGTGAAGGAGAGAGAATCTGTCCATGTGAAGGGGACGCATACAGGGGATAAAGAGGGCCCAGAAACAGAGGGTAGAAACCGAAGAAGAGACAGAGAGGTCCTGCAGGAGAGGAGAAGAGAGATTCTAGAGGGGGCCATTTCATTAGAATTCTGACAAACTGGAAGGCATGAGGAAATGGGGACCAATTGGGACTTGCAGTGACACCAAAAAATAAAAGAAACTGAAAATGTTTACCAAGAAGGAGTCCATAGAGGCCAAAGTAGCATCATGAGAGGGGAATCTCCCCAGCACTAGGCACATCCAAGCAGAGGTGACAGCCACCAGCCAGACCGGTGACAGGGAGATGCCTGCCTAGAGTGAAGGTTGGACCAGATGAATGACTAGGAGGATCCCTTACAGTCCCAACACCCAGGAACTTGTCCTTCCCTCCTCAGAAGTCCCCATGTGGGAACAGAAAGGCCCTGCGCCCCTACTGGCATGTTCTCTCTCCAAGCTCCCCTGGCCTGCTCCTTCTTGTCTTCCATCTGCTCAAATGTCACCTCCTCAAAGATGCCTTCCAGAACTTCCACCTTAAAAGTGCTGCCCCCCAGCGATGCCGGGACAGCTCAGTGGTTGCATTCTTACCTTGCAATCACAAGGTCCAGGGTTTGATTCCAGCCCCAGCCCACACAAACCCATATGCTGAACTATGTATGATGCAACTGGTGACCACTGAGATGACATGACAGCAAAGATTCCCACCTCCCATGCGGGAGGCCCCAGGTTCAGTTTCTACCCCGCGTGGCCCCACCTGTGTGGCATGAAACCATGTCACAACTAATGATGTACAACTATGGAGACTGCTCTGGGCCCTCCCCACTTCTCTCTCTCTCACCTCTTAAACAATAAAATTAATCTTTAAAAAAAAAAAAAATACTACACCCCAAATCATTCTCTAACACACAGCCCTGTTGCAGCATCTTTACCCACTTCTCACACCTCTTTGTACACCTGCCCACTATCTCCCCTCACTAAAAAGGCACCCTCCTTGTGATCAAGTTTCACACATTTTGCTCCCTACTGCATCCTCCCCACCTAGTGCCATGCCAGGCACATAGAAGGGGCTCCATAAATGTTTCTTGAATGAGTAAACAAACCCCAGCTGTGCCTTGTGTAAGTGACTTCACCTCTCTCACCCTCGTTTTACCCTAAAATTGGTATAATATTGTAGTCATGAGACTCAAACGAAATTAAGGAATTTGTCACAATAAACTGCTGTGCTAACGTTAACCAGTATTAGCAATCAGGAGAAGTTAGTCATTCAGTCACCCAAAGGCAGTGTCTGCCTGTTCAAACTGGGAAGACACTGTGAAATCTCTACCTCCTCTTGAGAAAAGGGCACCTGCCTCAAACCTACACTCTTCTGGCAAGAATGTTAAGTTTTCAGGGAAGCCGGGATGGCTCAGCGGGTTAAGCGCTCGCTTTGAAGCCCTGGGGACTGAGGATTGAATCCCGGCCCTGGCCCCTGCGGACCCATATGCTGGACTGGGGAGTGCTTCCCCAATGCAGTGAGGCCTCCAGTTCAGTTCAAAAAAAAAGAATGTTAAGTTTTTTACTTTTATAGCCTCTAAAAACAGAGCCTGAAGGCACTGGATTCATTAAGCATTTCCTGGGCACATGCTGTAGGCCAGGCACTGTGCTGGGCCATGCGGCTTCCTCCAGGAATAATGCAGCCCCATGTGGGAGGAACCCAGAGTCTGAGCTAGGAGAGGTGGTAACAGAGCCAGATGTGTGGTAAGCACAAGGCTCCACCAAGTGCCGTGGACACGTGGAGGAGAGAACCCGTCCTTAGAGGTCACTCATGTATCCAACAAACATTTTCTAAGCACCAACTATATGGTAAGCACCACTGTAGGTGCTGGCAATACAACTGCAAAGGAAACCTGTAAGAGCCGGCCTCTCATGAGGCTTACATTCTAATGAGGAGACAATAAATAAGTAAACAAACAAGTAATTTAAATAGAAATGTTAATCACCCAGTTAAACACTGATGGGATATGCAGAAGCAGCAGGAGCCAGGCTGCTTTCTGAGCTTGAAACCCCAGCTTGACTACACAATGCTCAACTTAGACCACTGCTCTCTGCCTCCATATCTTCATCTGTAAGATGGGGAGAGTTAGAGGCCCTACCTCACAGGGCTGTGGTGAGAATGAAGGGATTTACGGTAATGTAGTTCTTGGGGTAGGACCAGGCACATGGTGAATGGGAGAGTGGATGAGGACAGGGCAATGCTGCTCAAAGGGGTGGTCAGGAAATGCCTGCGGGTTGAGGACACAAGTTCACTAAGATCTGGGGGAGATGCATTCCAGGCAGCAGCGAACAGCAGGTGAAAAGGTCTCAAGACAGGAGTGGGCCTGGGTATGACCCAGAAAGAGGAAGCTGCCAGTGGGAAGCTGCCATTCAGAAACTTTTAGGCCATGGAACAGACTGGGCTTTTATGCTCAGGATCAAGGGAAGCCACTGAAAGGGTTTAAGCGGGGGAGGGAGGGAGGTCAGGCATGCTCTGATTTCGTGTACAGGAGTCGTTCCAGCTTTACATCATGTGGAGAATGAACAGTGAGCGGCAGAGAGAGGAAGCAGAGGTGTCAGCTGGGAGGACGAATAGTGGCAAGATCTCCCCTCCAAACCCAGGGACCAACTATTGACAATGAGATGGGACACTTCAAATCCTCCTCCATCTGGGGTGGGCAGGGACACCTGGGCCAAAATATGGGAAAGATGATTAAACTCTGACATGAGAGAGACTGCAGCAGATGGCCTGTGGGCCCACAGAAAAAAAGAAAAAAGAAGACATGATCCAAGCAATTTAGCAAAAATACATCTCCCTTCATAGTCTATAACATATTTCAATTTACTATAGATGTTAATTGTTAATTACCCTAACTTTAATTGAGTGCTTATTTATATGCCCAAGATAATATGCTAAATTCATTTTCTCATTTAATTCTCACAAACTACCTATCCATTCAGGCAACAATTCAACAAATATGTGTATTAGCAGGCACTGATCTAGGGAAGCCAGACAAAGCCTCTGCGCTCATGGAGCTTGCACCCTAGAGACACAGACAGAGCCTAAACAAGGAAACAAATATTTCAGAGAGTGATGAGACCTATGGAAAAAGCGAAATAGGGTAAGAGGCTGAGAAAGATGGAGAGAGGAGCCACTGTTTTAAGAATGGTGGTCAGAGAAGATCCTGTTGAGAAGATAACTCTTGAGTGGAGACATGGAAGGTGAGACCACGCAGTCATAGGTAAATCCAAAGACCATGGCATGCAGAAGGAGCAGCAGGTACAGGTGCCCAGCTGAGATGACATCAAGTTGGTATATTTGAAAAAACCATGGTAGCCAGAGCACAGTGAGTACGAATGGCAGGATATAAGTTGAAAGGTAACCAGGGACCAGAGAGGCCACAGGAAGACATTCATATTTCACTCTAAGCACATAATGGGAAGCTGCTAGAAGGATGTGAACAGATTGCTTTAACCACCCCATGGACACTGAGTGTCCAATGAGGCTAGAGAAGATGCAGAAAACTGGTAGCTTTCAAGATGTATTATATATTTTTAAAGATTTATTTTAATTGTTTTTGACAGAGACAGAGAAAAGGGGGAGGGCCCAGAGCAATCTCCATAGTTGTACATCATCAGTTTTTTGTTTGTTTTTTATTGTTTTTGACAGAGAGAGAGAGAGAGAGACAGAGAGACAGAGAGAGAACTGAACTGGGGGCACTCCCCAGTTCAGCACATGGGTCCACACGGGCCGGGGCCGGGGTTCGATCCTGGGTCCACGGCGCTGCAAAGTGAGCGCTCAACCCACTGAGCCATCCAGCTTCCCCATCATCAGTTTTTGACATGGTTTCGTTCTACACAGGTGGGCAGGGCCGTGCAGGGTGGGAACTGGGCTGGGGGCCTCCTGCATGGGAAGAACATCCCAGTCCAGCATATGGGTCCCCATGGGCCAGGGCTGGGATTCGGTCTTTGGTCCCTGGGGCTAGAAAGCAAGCACTTAACTGGCTGAGCCAGCCCAGCTTCCCCTATATTTAGAAAGTAGAATAAAGAGGACTTAGTAAAGGACTGAATATGGTGGAAAAGGGAAAAGGAACTAGTAAATGATGACTACAAGGTTTTGCATGGAGATCATTCACTGGGTCCTATTAACAAAAATTAGGAAAACTGGAAAATGAGCACGCTGGGAAAGAATTTATGAAAACAGATGCTATTAACATTTTCATTTTACAGGTAAGTTAGCAGCTTTAGAGAGATCGAATAACCTGTCCAGGTTCACCAACTGATAAGATGAATTACTAAGTATTTTCACATACATTTATTTTTATCCTCACAGCACCCCCTTAGTATTATCTCCCAATTCACAGATAACTGAGAAAAGTGGGGCCAAGAAATGTGAAGGTCACACAGCTAGAGAGTGTCAGAGGCAAGAGTAGATATCAGACCTAATAGCAGTTTATTTTCCAATAAAGAAGAGAGACTGATAGGTAAATCAAGGAAACAGGGTAGAAGGATCTGAAGTGTGACTAAAACCAGGATCGCAAATTCTTTTTCAATTGTTTTTGAAATTCCCGAATAAGACTCCGGACAAACTCCATAGGCTGGGAGTTGCGGAAAGAACAGCATCGCTGTTGCCCACTATTAGGAAAGCGGTTCCTGACTCGCCACCGCCGAATCCGTTACCTAAAACGCAGGTTCCTGGGCTCCAGCTCAGACGTTCTTAAAGAACCATCTATGGACGTGAGCCCTGGAATCTGCATTTTTCAAATTAGAGCTCCAGAAGTCTTTGTCGAACAGTTTGAAAACTGTGGACGTGTGGACTGAATATCGGCGGCCACCCCCTGAACTAGCACGCTGAACTACGTAGGTCACTTTGTACCTCCTGTTCCCCAAACTGTAAAAGAACGGGGGGGAGGTGGGTAACAGTAAGATCTGCCTAAGCCGCTCAGCTTCCTCTGCCTGTGAGAATAAAACCACGCGATTAGTTAGAGTGATTACGGTAGTTCGGGAGGGCGCCTCGGGTCATTACGGGAGACAGAAGAGGCGAAGCGTCCCGTGAAGCACTGTGGGACTTAGGAGCTGTCGGCCATCCAGCTTTGAGTTCACAGCCGCCACATTTCAATAAACCTGAACCCTCTCGAGGAGTGGCCGGATGCCTCATGACGTAACTGTAAACACCCCTCTCGTATCCGGGCTCCTGGGAGGCTGACGAGGCCACCGCGCAAAGCGCAGTGAACCCATTTCCGGCTGTGCCTTCGTTTTACGTCTCGCGTTCTGCCGCTGAACCCAAAGGAAAGCAGTTTACGACAGCGTCAGTCGTGTTTACGGCGCCGGCCGCTGCGCGCGCATCTCTCCTCTCTTCCCGGGTCCTCGGAGTGTAGCTGGTATCGAGGTCTCCGGCCTGAACTATCTTTTGCCATCCGGGCCGGCTGAGACCGTTGCAGGTGAGCAACGTGTTCCGTGATGTTCCGGGGACCTCCGGAGCCGGCTTGGGCGGGGTCCGGCCTTCAGAGATCTCCCGGAAGAGACCCCCGCCCCCAGTATGTCACCTACTGCTGCTGTCCCTCCTCTGGGCGTAGCAGAAATCCTTCGGGGCCCAGGCCCAGCATACTGCGGGGTGAGGGGCACGGCCTTATGTGTGCGACCCCTGGCCCTACACCCTGCTTAGCGGCCACGGGCTGAGCGAATTTGATGTCATTTCACTCAGCTGGGTGTCAGGACTTTGAAGTCGTCAAAGGCTGTTGGAGTTTCTGTGAGGGAAGTATTCAGAGTGCGGAGTTGAACTGCTCTACTCCGAGACGTTAACAGTTGAAAGGTTTCCTTCCCTTTAGTGTGAAATGGAAGGCTAAGATGGAGTGGATCTAATCTGAAACACCTAGCCCCCTCAGACATTGATGGCACGCGATCTGTAGTGGCAGCAGTAATGCACACAATGCTGTGATCTGCCAGCAACGAGGCCCCTTCTGTCTGCCCTGTTGGTGCCGCCCCCCATTCTGTCCCTGTAGCCATTAGAGCTGCCGCCCCGTTTTAACTGAGGGGCTCCGTTTCTCCTGCTGGCTCCATTCTGCTCACGTTTACTTTACATATGTCAAAACCGGGACTCTCTCCCACCCACTTGAAGAATGCCTGTCAAGCCTTGGGCCTGTTTCCTCCTTGAGCTCTGACAGAACAAGTCGATTTTTAAAAGTGTGCTTTGAGACATCGTTGTGTTATTAACTATGGTCTAAAACCCCAGACCCTTTCAGGCTGTTGTCCAGCTAGAAAATGATGCAAGAACGCTGGACTTACAGTAAGGCAGGCAACCCTAGAAATCAAATCTATTTTGAAATGATGGACAGATCAACTCCTTGATTTGCCTGAGCTGCAAACTTTTATCTAAGGTAGTGTTGTGGAGGAGTTGGTATTGAGGTAGCTAGCATGGTGCCCACACTTAATAGGAGCTCAAGAAATACTGGCTGTGAATTGTTTTGAGACCGCCACCCTTTCCCTCAGACCTCTTCCTTATGAATAACTTAAGTACGGAGTTGGAGAATGGAGCTCCCATGTTCATTCTCTTGCTGTTAACCCAGTCCCTATCACCTCTAGGAAGCCTTAGACTCCCCATCATGGGACAAAGGAGAATTTACTAAGTTCAGTATCCTTTGCACCTTATGCTCCAGCCTCCAGAAATATTTGTGTGATGACGTTTCCTCAGGGAACTCACCTGAGCATGTTCAGAGGCTTGCAATGGATGATAGGTGCATGGGTTTTTGACAGAAACTATCAGGCACCTGGCAGACATCTGCTGGGAGCCTCTGGTTTTTACTCTCTTGAGAGGAACTGTAGCATCAGGCACAGTGTGGACTCCAGAGCCAGACTGCCAGGGTTCAAATTTTTCATCAACTAGCAGTGTGACTTTGGGCAATTTCTTTTTTCTTTTTTTTAAAGATTTATTTTTATTGTTTTTGACAGAGAGAAGAGGGAGAGCCCAGAACAGTCTCCATAGTTGCACATCATTCGTTTTTCCACATAGTGTCAGTCCACAGGTGGGAGTGGGGCTGCACAGGGCAGGAACTGGGCCGGGGTCTTCACCCCGGTCAGAACTGAACTGGGGGCACTCCCCAGTTCAGCATATGGGTCCGCACGGGCCGGGGCCAGGATTCGATCCTGGGTCCCCAGGGCTTCAAAGTGAGCACTTCACCCACTGAGCCATCCCGGCTTCCCCTAGGGGGCAATTTCTTAACTTCTCTGTGCCTCAATTTTTTCAACTGAAAAATGGGGATAATACTGGCCCCTACCTCAGATTGTTGGGGAATTTAATGAATTTGTGCATGGTAAGCACAAAGAACAATGCCTGGTGCTGAAAATATTTATGAAATTTGATCTCTGGCCACTTTTAGGGCAGAGTTTCTAGTGACCTCCTCAGCCTTCTGACAGGTCTTTTGCTTGGCTCTGTGGCCACTTGCTCTGCTTAGGATTTGCACTGATGACCGAAAATTGGAAGAATAAGAAAAGACAGTTGTCAGGATATACTCACGGACTCTTATTTTTCTTAGAACTCTGTGTAAATATATTTTTGCAAGTCTGAATAGTAATTGTGTAGGATTTTACGATGAAAGCATTTCCATGTGTTCTAACTAATAAGACTTCCACAGTGATCCTCTGATAGAAAACAAAGAAGTAGCTAACACAGTTCCATTTTGTGTGTTGCATTTTTAATTTTGTCTTTTTTTTTTTGAGGCCTTTCTTCTTGTAGCTACCTATGTTGTTTCTATTTTTAAGGTTTCAGAAGATGGCAAAGTTCATGACCCCTGTGATCCAGGACAACCCCTCAGGCTGGGGTCCCTGTGCAGTCCCTGAGCAGTTTCGGGATATGCCCTACCAGCCATTCAGCAAAGGAGATCGGCTAGGAAAGGTACTTGCCCATCAGCAGGGGTCCTCATCTTTTAAGCTGTGCCTGCTGCTCTCTACAAGTTCGTTTCAACTTTATTCTCTCAGAAGCATAACTTATGTGTGCCTTGTAGGGACACCAGCTGAGAAAGGTTGTAACTTTTGCATATTCCCAGTAGTCGTAGGAGAGCTGGGCACTGACAGAGGCACTGTGAGCCAGTCCTGCTCCTTTTCCACACCATGTCCTTTCTTTGGGGGCTTTCTGGGTCAACAGAAATTGACCTAGTTGACCTGTGCGCCATCTTCCCTTGTTGCCCTTACTAGGTTGCAGACTGGACGGGTGCCACATACCAAGATAAGAGGTATACAAGTAAGTGCTCTTTGACTGACTACCCGATCAGGGCCTGGGAAAAGTATTCTAGAATGGGAATGTCATGCTGATAATAACTCATACTGTTTAGGAACATATTCTAGATTGTAGACATTAACCACATTTTTTTGGAAATAGCCTGGAAGTTAGACATTTATTAAAGAAGTTGGACTTAATGCAGTAGGATTTTTTCCCCCTACATTTGGAGAGCCATGAACAAGGCCTTCTACAAATCTATTGAACAGAGTTCCTCAGATTCTATCTTGATTTAGAAGTTTTTTAGACCAGAGCTTTTCACACTTGAACATATATACATGAATCACCTGAGGATCTTGTGAAAATGCTGGTTCTGATTCAATGGCGCTGGGCTGAGGCTGTGCGTCTACATGTATAAGATGCTCCCATCCAGAGCTACAGGTCCTGAGACTACACTTGAGTAGCAAGGCTTTAGACTCCTATGCATTCATAAAGTCTGTAGGTCATGGTTGTCACACTCTCACCTTTGCCTCCAGATAAATACTCCTCTCAGTTTGGTGGTGGAAGTCAGTATGCTTATTTCCACGAGGAGGACGAGACTAGTTTCCAGCTGGTGGACACAGCACGCACACAGAAGACAGCCTACCAGCGGAATCGGATGCGCTTTGCACAGGTAGGCCAGGAGCCAGCCATCTGACCACCTCAGGGCCATTACAGCTTAGCGCTGTCACCTGCTGATAAAAATGCAACCCTGTGAATGTGGGGGAGAGGAAAGCATGTTCTCATAGGTCTTCTAGTGAATCCCAAGTAGCCTTTCAGTGACATATTGTTCTAAAGTAAACTTTACTAGGTCCAGAGACCCATTTAAATAGTTCAGGTTTCTGTTGACTAGTAGCTAGGACACTATACCTCTATTCTAAGAATGACATTTGCGCTGGATAAAAAGGTACAGCTGTGCTTGTTGTCTGACTTAATTGTTGATTACAGGCTTTATTAAGTAGATGGTCCAGTTGGACCACATATTACATAGAGGCAAATTCAGCAACTTAATTTAAGAGCCAGTAAACCTACTTCAATAAAAAAAAAAATGTATGTGTGAATGTAAGTCTAAGCTAATTCCAAGTTCTTAGTCAATAAGTTAAAGCACAAAGTAAAATGTACAACTTGGATTTTGCGTCCTGAACTTAGGCTAATGACCTCCCATCAAGCACTGTCCATTGTGAGCCAGATTTCTTTTTTTTTT